>CM065658.1:613717-616217 GCA_033220385.1 Triplophysa yarkandensis | reverse complement strand
TCCTGTGTATTTTATTTAAACTCTCGTTTGGAGCACATTTGAGGTGAAGTCGAGTTATGAATCCTACTATGGTGAAGAATAAGCTCATTAATAGTAAATATTCATATCGGTGTTGCTCGATTTTATTGGTTGAGTTTTTGGTCACGTGATCTCTTTTAATTATAATATCTATCTTTTGACCAATCGCTCGGATGAACCGCGCTCCACCTCATTAATATTCATGAGTCAAGCCCTCGTCATGTTCATAACAGAACGCTTTATATTCTAAGCATCATGGTGGTCACAACATAGACTGCACAAACAATAGACGTGTTTATATTTATATTTATATTTTTATATCGACATTTTCAGTTGATCTTCATCTTTTGGGTGCATTGGCTAAGTCAATGTATTGAGGTGAGCCTATATATTTATATATATTTATATATATATATTCTATAATAAAATCATTATGTGAGGGGTTCTAGTGTTTGCTGTTGATATAATTTAAATTACATGAAATAAATATTACATTGATAATAAATGTAGTAACACTTAAATAAATGTTGATTGTGTGTTTAATGCACAATAAAATAACATGGTTTATAATAAAATCATTATTCACAAATATATGTACATATAATATAAAGGATATAAATCAACAGTATCATCAGTTGAATGACATTATCTGAAATGTTGCTTTGATTGAAATGCCTTGAATAACAAACAATAGACAAAATGAAACTATTGATCATTATTATAATTATTAAAACAATCAATTTTTCTTTATTAAAGATACAACACATTCATCTTGTCACAAGCAGGATTCAGTTAACACAAAATTCTTTAACATCTGACATGCTTTGTGTCCCTTCATATGCATTTTCACAGATGTATTTAGATTAGATTAGATTAGATTAGATTAGATTAGATTAGATTAGATTAGATTAGATTAGATTAGATTCAACTTTATTGTCACTGCACATGTAGGATACAAGGCAACGAAATGCAGTTAGCATCTAACCAGAAGTTCAATAAGCAGTAAATACATATTATATATGTATATGTACAATAATTATACAGAATATATGAATAAGTATTATGGACAGATTTACAATCTAAATGTGTGTTTTACACAGGATACGCCTCGGGTGTGTAACCCCATCAAATACATCCGTTACCTGTCCTGAGAAACCCGGACCACTAAACCACACAATGCCTCTCAACCCGAGCCTGTCCAGAGCCAAAGATCGAAGCAGCGGTGTTCTGGGTCGACCTGAATTCTTATCTCTGAACCAGCCGATACGAAACACCAGGTCATCCAGACGAACAAACCAGTGGAGAACCCACCAGTGTGAGAACCCACCAGAGCCGGAGAACACCAGAGAACGCAAGGAACCGGCAAGACTGCCCGATGAAGACTGCATGCTGCTCAACCCATCTTTTAAAGGAATCGCCATGAACTCTCTCTTGGCCATTGACATTTGCCTCTCCAAGCGCCTGGGCGTGTGTGCCCACATCTCGTCTTCATGGGGAAGTGTCCGATCCGTGGTCACCCTTCTGGCCCTGACGGGTCACGGCATGACCTGGATCTGCGGTACTCTAGTGTGTCTTATGCAGAGTAACACGCTGGCCGGGCAGGAGGTCCTGATCAATCTGCTCATTGGTAAGTCCAACGTCATGTTTAAAATACGCTCGAGTGCCGTGATCTCATATGTTTTGTTTTCCTCAACTTCAGCTCTGGTTCTTGACATCGTAACTGTGGCAGGAGTGCAAAAACTGGTCAGACGCAAAGGACCATGGGATTTAAGTCCAGGCTTTCTGGACTGTGTTACCCTTGACACATATTCATTTCCAGCAGGTCATGCCAGCAGAGCAGCTATGGTCTCAAAGTTTCTCCTGTCCCATCTGGTGCTGGCCGTCCCGCTGCGTGTCCTCCTGGTGCTGTGGGCCTTTCTGGTTGGTGTGTCGCGGGTTCTGCTGGGCCGTCATCACCTGACGGACGTAGCGTGTGGGTTCGCTCTGGGTTTTCTTCACTTTAGACTGATGGAGTCGGTGTGGTTATCATCTAGCTCCTGTCAAACACTCATCTCGATGGGAACGTTCAGTTGGGGCTCCTCGAAATAAAATTCTACCTCATGCAAACGTACGGACGCGTTCAATGAAAACACTTGTATTGTGTTCTTTTTAAACTGAATACAGCATGTTTCATGAGAAAAACAGCAAAATAATTTAAACTTACTTAAAATGTCTTGTGTTGGAGTTTTGTTGTAATGGCAAGTGTTTGAGTGGAGATTCTCTGAATTATTTCTTTAGATTTTTTATTTTAGTGAAGGTTAACATCTACTCATGTTCTACATTTCTCTTCTTCATATGTCAGTTTCACTTCTTTAATTCAGATGTACTGAAAAGCATTGTTGTCTTCATATTGGGATGGCTGCCACCAGCCTTGTTTAGTTTTATAAATGGGAGGTTTTGTTGTCAAATGAAGATGATGTGAAGTCTCACTTGAACTGGAGTG
>CM065658.1:571217-606217 GCA_033220385.1 Triplophysa yarkandensis | reverse complement strand
AACCATAGTACTAAAAATAGCATTTATTGGCGATATATCGCCCATCCCTAATAAAAAGTAGAAATGAACTTTTGGTCTTTGCTCATTGGTCTGGCTAGTGGCTAATAAGTAAATAAACAAATTACGTTTGTGAAAGTAAAACATTAAAACTGTGTCATTTACGTATATTCTTGTCATTTAAAAACTGTATGGCTTTCTTAAGCATGAGAAAAAAGATATTCTGATCAGTGGGACATGAAGTACACAACTTCACAACTTGATTTTAGTCAAATTGCCAAGACAGATTCTTAAGTCTTAAGTATTTTGGTGTTCTTCTGGGCCGGTATTCATGAAAAAACTTAATGCATGCTTCTAATGACAAAATTCTAAGAAAATTCTTGGAATCTTTATGCATACTGTACTTTTACCTAGGTGTTTAATGTAAATGTCTTTCATGTCAGTGAATTGCATTGTCACATTTTATCTCTAAAGCAACCTTCTGAATGCAGCATCTCTATATAGAATTAACAACTCTATATAATCATTTATCCTAATTATCCGCATTAGCCCAAGGCCTATATGTATAAATTGGATGTGTTTTGTCACTCCATCACATACTGGTGGACACCAAAATAATTTCCATTTAAAACAATACAAATCTTTTTGCAACCATTTCAGCCATTTCAATTTAGTTTTCTCTTGTGTTTAGAGCAGGATTCTTTTTTTTTATTTCTAAACAGCTTTGAATAATAAATAACATATCAGAAGTTGATAAAAACATTCAATTCTTTCTATGGGATCCCACAATAAGTGAGAACTACATTTTCTCTGTCATGTATCTTAGCTAATGGTGAATGTGCTATTAGGGCTGCACAGTTATGAAAAAAAACATGTTTGTTAATTAGTCACCTTTATTTTATTATTGCGATCATAATTGACGAATATTATATCTGCCTGTGAAGCAGCTTCATGGTAAATTTTAAGTATTCAATTTAGCCATTATGTCGATCAGTTTTCATGACGTCTTTTATGATCTTTGACGGCTCATAACACTTGTTTAATGCATCATAAACAGTTAAACCAACACTATATTATACACTAAATATAATTTTACTATAATTACTTTTTATTATATTATTATTTATTATTTGCCTCTTAGAGAGCTTTTGCTGTGTACTAGCGATGATTTCATTTCTTCAGTGGGTATGATCACATTCATTTTACTATAATTACTTTTTATTATATTATTATTTATTATTTGCCTCTTAGAGAGCTTTTGCTGTGTACTAGCGATGATTTCATTTCTTCAGTGGGTATGATCCTGGGCTTAGCAGATTTGTTAAAATTCCATCAGTCCATTCAATGCTAGACGGGAAACCGCAACCTGTGAAAAACTGAAAGATCTGGCAAAAGTGAAGGCCCCTTGCCGAACACACATGTGCACACCAGATAAACCGCTACATGTGAATGTCCATTAATATTCTTGTAGTGAAGTAAAAAGTTTGATACTTGTGTCTAAAATGTTGTTTGTGTATATTGTACAGTACCAGTCAAACTACTGGTCAAGTGTTATCCTTTTTAAACCAACAATGGGTTGATAATATCCCACCATTTTTTTGTACCATAGATTTGGAGTTGACACTTAAGACCAGTTTCTACACTCTGGGCAATCTGCAATTAAATGTAGTTTATTGCCAAATAAAGCCATTTACAAATATTCTATATTCTTGTCCTTCAGTTTTAACTAATTACCAGAGCCCATCATAGCAGATATGAATAGTGCTGAAATGTGTGTTATGGCAGTAAATCTGTTTGTAATTTTAAAGCTAGTTAAACTCACCAGTCAATTTTTGTTTAAACTTGTACACTAAAGTAATGTGTGCTAGAGATGACAGATAAGATGGAAGAAAGTTGTTTAAAGTTGCAGTCAGTTGCAGTCAGTGGTCATAATTGTTTATGTCAGACGGATCTTAAGAGATGTGGTTTTGTGTATTAATTATAAAAACCGCATTATATTATAGATTTTATAGAGTTTTTATTTCTGACCAAGGATTTGTATCTCTCTCGTCTTATGATAACTGAATAATTTGTTTTTCTTTAGTTCCGTTGCATCATCAGCTCAGCCGCCGGAGTGGCAGCCGCCTCCGGCTTCACAGAAATCTGTGTCCAACCTCCAGAAACCCACACCCATAACCACCCAGGAGGTACCGGACCCTCTCATTCATGTTTTTTATGCTCAATAAAGTCACTGTAATATTTCTTTCTTCATAGTCCAGATGTTTGTAAGGATCATGAGTTTGTTTGATTTCCCTAGAGCACAAGTTCAGGTGGACCAAAGCAATGGGCACAACTCAATGGAAAAGCAGCAGATCTGGATGGTAACTATTGCATTTGTTTTCCTAATGCACATTCTGATTGGAATAAGTGAATCCTTTAGCATAAATGAGGAGCTGGCACCAGGGTCTTCTGTGGCGCTTCTGTGTTTTAAAAGAGAAATGTTTGCATCTGTTGCAGTTTTAAAGGTCTCAAGCCGACTGCAGCCCTTCTCTCACGAGGAATTTCCAACGCTGAAAGCAGCAGGAGAACAGGACAAGGTTGGCAAGGAAAGAAGCGTTTACGATCCGTCGTATGGGCCCGGACCAAGCCTCCGCCCGCAGAGTGAGTCCAGTCTAGAGATAGCCAAAATGATTGTGCTGTTAGCTGTATTATTTCAACAATTTCTCAGATTTGTATGGTGTATTCAATGTTTGTTTTTCGTTGTCAGATGTGTCAAGTTGGAGGGAGGGTGGTGGGAGGAACCTGCAACCCTCGGGACTATCTGCTGCCCCTCCTTCCTGCGACACGGAGAACAAGAACAGCAGCCCACCCGAGACCAGCGCTCCTCCCCCATCCTCATCTTCCTCCTCCACCACAACCGCTGTCACCATACAGCCACTAGATCCAAAGGAGCCGTCGCTGCGGCCTGCTCAACCTGTACGCAGAGTCACTCCATCTACCCTCCAATACCAACACCACACCACCACCACCTACCACGACATGCTGCCTGCCTTTGTGAGTTCCTACCACAAATCTTATTGTTTATTAGTAGGGTTACAAACACGACAAGCAGTCAGAACTAGTGCAGGGAAGTGGTTTAGAGTTTTTAATGTGTTTTTTTTTTTGTCAGATGTGCCCTAAAGAGAGCCGTGAGGCCCCAGGCTCCTTGGATCATGGGCCTGCCCCTGTAGTCGCCCCTGTGCACTTTGATTCACGGTTAACCTTCAGATCTGCGTTCCCCGCACCAGAACCGGTCAAGTAAGTTTTGCTCTTATCAATTATGTCCCATTTTTATGCTTGTAAGCAATTCCAAATTGTTGTTTTTCCCTCCAGCGGGGATTTAAGAAGAGAGAACCGATTCCCACGCATACCTCCACGACCCTCAGCTCGGCCCGTCCGCCGCATAGGAGATCGAGCTCCTCGTCCTGCCATTATCAACCCTGATGACCTGAAAGACCTGGATGAACTGGACAATGACTGTGAAGATGGCTGGGCAGGCAAGGGCTTGCTCTTTTATTGCAGCTCTAAATGTTTAAATAAGACGTGTTTTCAAATTTTTGTTTGCTCATCTTCAGGTCTCCATGAGGAAGTGGATTACAGCGAGAAGCTGAAGTTTAGTGATGATGAGGAAGATCGCACGCCTTGTGAAAAGAATAAGATCTGGTGAGTGTTGTGCTGTAGTGTCTGTAGTTCAACGTGTGGTTGGAAGGGCATTCGTCATGTTTGGTTTGATTTCTCAGGAATAATTGGGACAGCCATCAGGAACAACATTCATCTCAGAGCTCAGGAGAAGCAGAGGAGGATTATTCTCACCTGGCTGAACCCCTGCCCTTCAGAAAGACCAATGGACGGTTCTCCTCTGCTGAGGCTCAGGTAACACTTAGAGTAATGTTTAAAATAAATATTGTGCTCTTGTATACTTTTTGGCAATGAATAGACAGGAAAAAGAGTTTGATGCCATTGAAAAGCTTTGGAAGTCGTTGTATTTGTCCAGGCAGTTTCTAGAGTTCTTACAGTGTGTGGACGATGTTTTTTATCACCAGCAGAAGACGAGTGTAAACAGCGAGTCCACAGAAATTCAAGAGGATCCTCCACGTCAGGCGCCTTCTCGTGGAAAGTTTGTCTCGGCTGATGTCTCTGAAGCGGTGGAAAGGGCCCGCAGGCGGCGGGAGGAGGAGGAAAGGAGAGCTCGTGAAGAGAGGTTGGCCGCCTGTGCGGAAAAACTCAAAAAACTAGATGAGAAGTTTGGCAAGAATGAAAAACCTGCACGTTCCGGAGAAACTCTGAGAGATGAGAAGGAGCTGATGCAGTCTCCAGGCAGGAAGTCATCTAAAGCACAGCAGGACAGCTGGCAGTATTCTTCTAAAGGTACGATATGTAACATGCAGCTATTTAAAGTGACTTTCAATTATTAACATTACTGATTTAGTGATTTATGATCTGCAGAAGAGTTGGATACGCCTGCAGAGTCATCCAGTCAGGATTATAAGGATGAAAGGTATTACCAAAATGCAGATGAGGATGATTCCGTCGAGCCCAGCTCCCCCGTCCAAGATTACAGCCGACACCAAAAGCCGGTTCCGCCCAGATTCCAAAAACAGCAACATCAGCAGGTGACTTGCTAATATCTCATCACATTTTTTTAACATTTCATAACACAATGTTTGACTCTGAGGAACTTTACCCATGCTGGTACTGTGCATTTAAAAAATATATATCTGGTCTTTTATCAACTGTGTGGATTTTTTATGTTGGATCATGTCATGCTTCTCATGTTGTGTGTTTTTCAGGAACAAGCTTTTAAAATGGCATCGTGGCAGTCAGGTCATCCCACCCAATCCAGCTCATCTCAGAGAGCTTTTTATCCATCTCACGTGCTTGGCTTTGATCCACGCTGGATGATGATGCCTACTTACATGGACCCACGCATGGCTCAGGGGTGTTCTCCAGTGGATTTCTACTCCCCTGGGGTTCACACATCTGGTAACTAAACAACAGTCTTGATATTTATCAACTTGTTTAAGAAAATCAGCCAAAGCATGTTCATCACCACTCAGAATGTCTTGTTTAAGGGTAACCTATAAACCTCTGTTTTTTTTCCAAGGATTGGTAAAACCTGTCATTCAGCAGGAGCATCTCAATAGTCCTGGTTCTGCCTCTGATGAAGGCTGTCATCACAGCATGCATCAGGAGAGGAGGACACCATCTGCCGAGCCCTACCAGGTGTGGGGCCAAGATAGCTACCCATCTGCCCGCAGTTTTACCCCACCGTACCAGAGACAGCAGGAGAATGGCGACAGGGGTCAGACAGACAGTAGGAGCGATAGGTCATGTTCTAGAAATGACTCTTATGAGGAGAAGGGTCAAGAGACAGAGGAACTGACCCATCAAAGTTTCCATCAAGGTAGAGGCTCAGACGTGTCACTCGGGTCACATGAAGGTAACTCGGCACTGAGCAGGAGTCATCCTGTTGATAGTGAATTCTCTAAATTGTACCACAGAGAAATCTCGTCTGTACAACATCAGAAAGACACTTCTGATGAGGGATTTGACTGTAAAGACAAGAACTACAATTCTGATATATGGAGGAAAGATAGTGGGCTAAAGAAAGATGGCATTCAGGGTCAGTGGTCAGACCAAGGTTCCAGCAGTAGCAATAGCCAACCATCTGAGCCTAGTGTCAGAACTCTCAGAAGAACTGGACCTATCAAAAAACCTGTACTGAAACCCTTAAAGGTTGAAGACAAAGAGAATGAGAAGCCCAAACCTGAACCAGTGGAGAAGATTGTCCCATACCGACTGGAGAAAGAAGTGGTTACCAACGTGTATGATCTGAAGAAAGACGCCCCGCCTCTGTCTAACAGACATTCTGCCCAACAACATGTCACATCTGTCGAGGAAAAACACGTTGAACCGCTAAAAGCTGAGAAAGCAAGTTACCTGCCTGAAGCATTTCACAAGGAGAACTGTTGGGACAGTCCGAAGTCTCAGTCTACAGACGGCTCTGACAGCAGAGAGGCGCCAGCCCCTCGCCGCAACAACTGGATATTCATCGATGAAGAGCAGGCATTTGCTGGTACCAGGGGAACTAGCAGAGGACGTGGACGAGGCTTCAGAGATTACAGTTCTCGTGGTGGAGCTCGTGGAGGACGGAATGACAACAACAGGGGAGCCTACAACAGCACTGGCACCCAAAGAGCCGGACGAGGCCGCGGAGGTCGAGAGATTAGAAGCGAGGACCCTCAGAGAGGCAAACCACGCAGACGCAACGTCAGTGAGACACACAGCGAAGCCTCGGAGTATGAGGAGTTACCCAAACGCCCACGCCAGAAGGCCACTGAGAATGGAGAAGCTCCACAACCCAACTCTAGTGATGTAAAGAGGGCAGACAGAGAGTCATGGCGATCCAACAAGGTATACACGGATGATCAGAGTTCATACGGTGATTCCAGAGACAAGACGAAATCATCTAGAGTGTTCGGAAGGTCCTTACCCCCTCGACTCAATTCCGGATACAACCGT
Organism: Triplophysa yarkandensis; assembly: GCA_033220385.1. Lineage (NCBI taxonomy): Eukaryota > Metazoa > Chordata > Actinopteri > Cypriniformes > Nemacheilidae > Triplophysa > Triplophysa yarkandensis. Next base: position 599,680 of record CM065658.1, on the reverse strand, counting down.
GGATCCGGTTCAAGGGACATCTCTACTTGGAGAGGAAGAGGAACTTCGTTTGGAACCGGCTCTGCCCCAGAGAACGGATACAACTTTGTTACAGAATCCTATTCAAAACGCCAATCAGAGCGCGATACATTGAAGTATCCCCCAAAATTTACTGGATCCCTCGCAGAGAATGGCGTAGAAGACCGTGAAAGTGGCTACTATCTAGAAAGTGATAATCCAGACAACCGACCGTTAAGGAGGCGACGTCCCCCTCGCCAAGATAAACCTCCACGCTTCAGACGGTTGCGCCAGGAACGGGAGGTCGGAGGCCAGTGGAATGGTGAAGATTATGTTAACGGAGATTTCTCTAACCCATGGCAGGGTCGCTCAAAGGGTGGGGAGGAACACTGGCCCAACAACTACTCTGGAGGAAAATCTCAGGAACTCACGGCTCCAGGTGACGATTGGGAGACAGGCTCTGAGAACAGCGATTTCAATGACTGGAGGGAGAAACGGGGACAACACGGAGATCCAATGACTGATCCTGGGTCAGAGAAGAGAGAGCTCTCCAAACGAAGCTTCTCTAGTCAGCGGCCAGCTGTGGACAGACAGAACCGGAAGAGTGACTCCACCATTGAGAACAAGTTAAGTCGATCTTCAGATGTCCCATCATCTGCTGTCTCGAGTAAGAATGAGAGCTGGCAGAGCGGCCTCTCTAATACCAAACGGTAGGTATGCATGCTGACATGCATGCTTGTTCAGACACAGATGTTAAGTTTGTTGGGTTTGTTTTGAAGATCTTGTTTATTCTACAGCGTTCCTGAAGAATCTGTGTCAGGTCTGAGCTCTGGCTCTGTGTATAGTGTGGAGCAGAGCGAGGAGAACCTTTCCAGGGGCTCCACTGAACCTGCCGGGAAAATGGTATTGGAAAAAGATCTGAAACCCAGAAATATGAAGGGAGACATGACAGAACAGCTGTCTCAGTTTGAGCGAAACACTTACCCAGGTAAAGCTTAAGCTGAAAATTTTATTCAGAACACCATTTAATGAGAATGTAAGCCAAAGCGTTGCTCATTCAGTATCGTTCTTTCTGCTCACAGTTGAGAGCGACTCTGGAGCATCTGTGCCAAGTCCAGAGGTTTTTCAGGATGCGCTGTCCAAAAAACAACGACGGCCACAAGATGATGATCGCAGACGGAAAGATCAATGTGCTCCAGTTAGTACTTGTTCAAATTCAAAATTAATCCAATCAGATTTGTCAGTCATCTTGAAGTTAAATCATGTGGTTTATGTCCACAGGTTTCAGTGAAGAATCGAACAATTGCTTCCAAAATGCCTCCACGCTTTGCAAAGAAGCAGGGCAGCATGTCCATCGAGCAACCCGACGACACGCTGTCCACAAGCAGTTTAGGGACCGAGATCTGGGAGACAAACAGCACAGGTGAGACATATTGTAAATGACGCGGATGACCAACAACATGCAGATCTAATACAATTATTAATAATTAATGAAATTAAGGATTTTGCTCTGAGTTTAAGCAATCTGTTGTTTTTTGTTTTTGAAGCCCTGACTGTCCAGTCATCCGGTGGAGATTCATGGACCAAACAGGTTTCTTACACGGGGAGTGAACCCAATTCAGATGTAATGATCGTTCATTATACTTTGATCTGACTAGTTTCTATAATATTTTTCAAATATTTAGTTAAGAGAGAAGCCATGTGACTGCTCTTATTTTAGCATCTTGGTACATTTGTTGTTGTGTTTGTATCAGATGGTGTGTGAGTGGTCTGTGGGTGTGCCTTCTGAGGCTGGCACTAACATGAACCACTCTCCGGTGTGCCAGGATTCCGATGCAGGACCCGAGCAGAGCAAAGAACACAAGCCGGGTCCCATCGGGAACGAGCGTTCGCTGAAGAATCGGAAAGGCTCTGAGGGATTGGAGCGACTGGAGGGTCCCATCACCCCTGTCAACGGAGTGGAAATTCACGTGGATAATGTCCTTCCCGTCCCGCCCATCGAGTTTGGTGTCAGTGCGAAGGATTCCGACTTTAGCCTTCCTGCAGGGTCCACCCCAGTGCCAGGGTCTAATCCTGTTTCTAAGCTGCAGGAAGCGCTCTCTGGGAATGTGCGTGTGCCAGATGCGTTATTTACTTTGATCCGTGTTTGTAGTTGTTTTTTACAGTTTGTTTGTTTGTTGTGTGCACAGACGGGTTTGACTCAGGCCATCCCGATGCTCCGCAGAGATCACCTGCAGCCTGGAATTAACCTCAACCCCATCAGCTTCCCGACCGCAGACCTCACACTGAAGGTGTAATGCCTTTTTCTCATCTCCTTCATTAAAAGCGCATGAATAGGTTTCAATAACTGAGTTTTTATTGGCTTCTCAGATGGAGTCAGCACGCAAAGCGTGGGAGAACTCTCAGGCTCTTCCAGAGCAGGGATCTCCAGGTGCCGGCAACTCCGGGGCTCAACCAGCCTGCAGCGTGGGCTCTTCCAGCGGCGTCAGCTACAGCTCGTTTGGAGGAGTGTCTATGCCTCCCATGCCCGTGGCATCTGTCGCACCCTCTGTCTCCATGCAAGGTCTGCTCCAGGACTCATCTCAGATGTGTGGTTCTTGTCGTGTTTGTGTTAATAACATGATCTGATCTGTGTATCTGCAGGCAGTCACCTCCCTCCTCTCTATCTGGATGGTCACGTGTTTCCCAGTCAGCCCCGGCTTGTTCCTCCGTTGACTCAGCAACCGAGCTATCAGCAGGTACACATTACCACCACACATGAAGTAATGTACTGTAGAATTGCAGATTTATTTTTGGGTGTTTGGTTGTGAATGCTGTCTGATGATATATTGTGTGTGCACAGGCCGCCCCTCAGCAGATCCCCATTTCTCTCCACACATCTCTTCAGGCTCAGGCTCAACTGGGCCTGCGGGGAGCTCTGCCTGTATCTCAGTCTCAAGAGATGTTCAACAACATGGCAACATTCAGGTGATTTGTACAGAGCTTTGTACTTAAGACAATGCGGAAATAAGCACAGACATATCAATGTCACCGATCCCTTCATAACTAATGCTTTAAAATGTGCTTCCACATGTCACGATCAATTTATTCTGAACTACATCTCATCGTCTTGTCTTGCAGGTCTCAGATGTACATGCACCCAAATATGTCTCAGCCCAGTCCCATGGTGCTCTCTGGGGGGGCTCCTCTCAAAGGGCCTTATTCTGCTTTTCCAGGCCTTCAGTCAGAGATGGTTAAACAACAGTCTGGCTCTCACTACCAGCCTATGAATGGCAGTCAACAGCTGGTGTACGATGGTTCTTTGAATCAAGCCGGTGGGATGACCACCTCACAGCTCATGGACTCACAGCTCATTCAGGTAACAGTGCAGAAGATTTTTTTAAAGAGCAGTGACAAGTGAGAGGTTGTGCATTATAAGGATGTGTTTTGTTCAGGTGACCATGCCAATGCCTGGATCCCAGCTGCGATACGGTTCGGCCCAGCAGCATCTCATTCTGCCACAGTCCATCCAGCTCCAGCAGAACCAGAATCTGTCTGTGGGTGCTCCACGCAGGATGATGCCTCCTGGCTCTCAGCCCCCTGTCCTGACTGGCAGCAGAGAGGTTTGTGTGAGTGTTGATTAGTATGAGACTGTTGAGCAGGGTTCAAGTTAAAAAGTGTTTGTTTTTCTGTCCTGCAGCACTCGCAGATGGATGTGAAAGGATTCCAATTCTCCGATAAATCCACACACTCCCCTGGATTACCCAGCAGCTCCTACAGGTGAGCTTATTTTTATGTACAGTGTGAAAAAAAGCTAAAAACGTTGCACATTCACTTAACATACTTGTAAAGGCTGGTTTTACGCACATTACATTTACTTCTTAGAAACCAATAATTACTTGCGTATTTGTCACCCACAATACTGTATATATGAGATCTTTACGCTCTCTCACTCAGACCCGGTTCTGCCAGTCCCAGTGGAAAGCCCTCAGGAGCAGGTGGTCCTACAGCCATGGCATCTCTTCAAGGTCATTACACACAACAGGTATCGGTCATCTTCAGCTTAAGCTGATTCTGTTGTGAATATTGAACACAAGACTCAGCACTGATGTTTTCTACAGGTTTCTGGCCCTCAGGGCAGTATGGTTATGCACATGAGACCTCCCACCAGTGGCCCATTTCCCAACCCTATCCAGCGTCCTATCATGCAGGTCAACAAGACCGTCATTATCCGCTCGCCGCCCTACCACAATCCCGGACGCGAGCCGTCCCGCTCCACTCCCCCTTCCAACCCCGAGTCTGCCGTCAAAGCCCCTGAGGACGGTATGAAGGTGAGCCACCCACTGTGAACATAGGTAATGTCATTTAATGTCTTTTTAATGTTTCTCATTTAACGTTTCTTATGCATTTATGTGTGTCATTAGGGTCAAAGGTTAAAATAAAGTCATGCTTATTTTAATGGTGATGTGGTTACAACGGTAGTAAAAACGTTTTACTAATAACATTTTGACTTTCACAACTTTTATTTTCTTCAATGATGACATTGCCATACTTGATAGATCAATTTATTATACTTCAGCGTCATATGGACAAACAATTTATATAATTTTGGATATTGAAGTGCTTATCTCTGCTTTTGTTGTATCCGTGCAGGTGAAGTCTCTGCGTGATGTCAAGAGCTCATCTGTCATTCCCAGCAAAATCCAGGAACAGCTGCCGACAGCACAAATCAAAACTGTTCGAACCGGAGCCATAAAACCACAGTCAGTCAAAGTGGAGGAAGGCAAAGCCTAAACTATGGACCTCATGATCACATGACCCGGCTGTGTGTGGCCATCCCTCACTCTCTACTCCAGGATTAATGCACAGGATTTTAAACACCACAAAACATCATAATAAATAATAAACATCACATAGAGACATGAATATCTATATATAAATGTATACTATATATATATAAATATACATAGACACAATAGTTTTTGGACTTCTGTGCAGACTTCAAGATTTCAGCTTTATTTATTTACATTTTATTTTACATTTGAAGTGAAGAATAACGGTTATTTGGCATACAAATCCTCTCATCGAAGTCTGAAACAACCACACAGTGCATCTCCTCTTCCAGCCCGTGCGTCTCCAAACCAATGCCAAACTGAGCCGTGCGATCGGACTCCAAGCTTCCATTCATGTCAGAAGCAAAGCGCTGCAGTGTGTGGCTTTATTTTTACTGGGTCATTGGAGTTTTAGTTTTTTTTTAATATATATATATAAAAATAAATATAGTAATCATGACTATTTGCTTATTATGAAAGAACACCTTTTACTCAATAAAATAACTTCAAACCCAAATTTGAGGACATTGTTCAATCCAAATGCCCTGGCAGTGTGAGCTCGTGATGGACTGCTATTAAAAAAAAACAATTCTTTTGTTTTGAACTCTGCTTTTCATGTGCTGTGTAAAGTGCATTTGATAAGATTTGAGTGGCAGCCGTGTGAGGAATAAACATGAAAATCTGCATCATTGATGATGGCGTTTGCTCTGTTCATCTCTTATATGTTGCTTGTTTGTGCTCTTCTCTTCTGATGAGAAGTGTGACAGTATGCTGTTGGGTTGTGTTGTGGTCTAGAATGAAAAAACCTTCAGCTTGTGTGTTAGTGATTTGTAAGAGCGACAAACAATAAACAATCACTTGCACCGGGGTCCAGATGTGCTTAACTATTCTTTTAGCTGATCTTAAAATATTGCTATGAATTCATGTTTTTAAAATGTTGCCATATATTTGCAAGCTTGAAGATAATACAAATGGCATAAAGTTTTTCCTTTAAAACTGTACAGCTACATGTGTTATTGTCTTGTCAACTGCTGAATCTTTTTATGCCTTTACTTTTTCTGCTCCATTTTACCAACCTCTATATTTTCAGTACAGAACATCTGTACGGACACATAGCTCTTTTATTTTCTATGTTTTTAAAAGATCTGCAATGAATTATCTTTACGCTTTATTTTTAGGGGATTTTATTTCCTTCAGTTATTTATTATCCAGTGTTGTTCATCTTAATTATGCTCATATACGAACAAGAAATAAAGCTTTTGCTTTCCATAATTAAAAAAAAAAAAATCTGTAAAAGAACTGTTTATTTCTGAGCTGGGTCTGGTGCGGTCAGGTCATTTTACATGGCTTACAGTTAGAAACAATATATGATACATGAATTTAAATCTGAATAAAAGAAAAACTCACACCAAATAAAAAGGTGGCCTAAACTCATAAGAAACCATTAAAAAGTTGTGGTCTTGTGACTTTAATTATGAAAAACGTTGTCAAATATTTGTTGTTTACAATTAAAATCATTACAATATTATTTGATGTAGTATGTTGGGTCTCATTCCAGAAAGATTTTAATTCTCCTCTGTTTGGTTACATCTCATCCCAACGTATTACCAGAAGAAAAGAAATCCAATGTGAAAATTGAATAGACTTTCACATGTACACTTTACATGTATTTATTCATTTCTTGCTTTTTGCTCTTGAGATCACGCTGAACAACATTAACAACAAAATAACACAATGTTCACTCTTTTTTATTCTTTTTGGCTTTGGGTTCAGGAACAGTTCTTGTGAAACACTTACGGTAAAGAAAACAGCAAGTTTTGATGAAACCGAACCCAATAAGAGTAATTATAATGAATAAGAATGCCATGACATCCAGAAGATAATACTGATACCAGGTCAGTTCATGTGCCTGAACTCTCAGGTGTTTGGCTCCTTTATTTCTCATCACAAACTGGATCCATTCTGTGGGATCCAGTCATAAAGTTGTGTGTTTGTGGACAGAGTTTCTGGTCTTTGTCCACAGTAACGCCACACAACCTGTAACACACACAAACACATACACAAGAACTTAATGTTTTAATGAGGTCACATCATAATACATCAATAATAGCTGGTATTTCTAAGACAGAAATCTGAACTTGTGCTCCTAAACCCACAATTATATTATATTAGATTAGATTACATTTATTTTGTCTTTTGTATTATTAATGTGTCAGGGTTATGTTTGACATTATGCATAATGCCTTATGGGATGTATAGTTTACTGCCTAATATATCCATGTAAACCTCTTGTACTTGAGATTCAACCCCTGTGCCTTTGTGATCTTGTCAGATTTTATGTTTTGCTTTAAATTGAAGATTTGAATGATTTGTATTTTTTCTGGTCTCCTTTTTCAAGCCATTTAAAGAAAACAGAGTAGAGTACAATAAGAACATAATAAGAGAGAGTAACAAACCTTCTGTGGGATCTGAGCGAAAACAGAAGCGATCATGTTTGTTTTGTCCATTGTTAGATTTTTGATTATAGAGCCCAATGAAAACACCACAATGCCATGATCTCCTGAACTCTGAACAAACTCCTCCAGATCCTAACAAACACACACAAACACACAATCACATATACACACAATCACAATCTAACACTGTAATGATGATGTTACAAAACTGACAACAAGAATTTAAATCCAAAACAGCAAATGAACCATGAAATAAAAGCTAGACATAATGTTCATAGTACATGAAATGTTTCTTAATATTGTCTTTTAATATTGTGTCTAAGATATAACCTTTGGAAGAGGTTTGGCCGGTTTGCAGTGTAATCCTCCAACAAATTTAAAATTGGGCATCAATGGTCGAGGATACTCGAAATCCCAGTAAGTTCTGATCAACCAGATGACGGCCTTTCCCAGCATCTCACACATGGATGTGGGTTTACCTGAAACATACAGAGATATAATGAACCTCTAGTATCATCTAATAACAACATTTCATAATAACATCATAACTTCTGCTTGTTTACAGTATAGGACGCATAAACACATTCTGAACTGATGGACTGAATTCCATCAAAGATTCTACACACCTTCATCTCTCAATATACACATTTCATGAAATTATTACAAACCATAGATACATAACACATACTAGAAGCCACATCAAGTTTAATTTATGGGGACAAATAAACAAATAAGTTTAAGTCTAAGAAATAATTTTAAGGATCAGTTCAGTTTGAGTGAAATGTTTCTCTTTTTTCCAAACTTTGATCTTTAGAAGTATCTCGAAATGTCTAAAATGTCTTTATAAAATGTGAAATGTCTAAAATGTGTTTATTAGACAAAATAATATTCAATAAACATACATGTTTTTCATGACAAACTTACATTTTATTACATAAAAATCTTTTAGAACTGAAAGACTTTTGACGGAAAATAAGAGTCGATAAGAGGGCAGAGTACACAGGGACTGATAAAAATTCTTAAGAAAGCATCTAAGTGAAAAAGCTTCAAAGGATCCTTGAAAAAATGACAAAAAAATCTTTTCTGTGAATTCACAGATAATCATATGTGCTTTATTTTATTCTTTGTTTAGTTATGACATAATCACATTATTTTATTTGATTTATTTGATCATTTTAAAGAGTTTATAGTTAGCCTAAAAAGTTATAAACAAATATGTGTAATTAAGTGCTCTCGATTGGTTATCATTTATAACTGCAGTTGCGTCATAATTCCACACAGTAGCGCTGTTTCCACATCTGCGGACAAATCTTACAACTCATCTAACTAACTTTATGAATTATTATAATCTTCAAAAAAATTGCGTTTTCTCCCCAATTAAAATGCTTATTTTTCTGACACATGTTTTTTGGTTTATTATATAGAAATAATAAAACAAGATCTCTTTTCATTTAATACGTTTCTTCTGTATCACCTGTTATTTCTTACTATAAGAATTTATTTATAGATTTGAATTGGAATAAAATATATTTGTTACAGCAAAAGTTTTACTTACTTATAAAGTAAAATAAGTCTCTTTTAAACGAATAAATTTTACCCTGGTGAACTTTATATGAAGAAATATAAAGTTAATATTCATACAAAATCTTTTTACAAACGCACTTTATTATTATTATTGGATTCAGAAATAACTTACAGTGATGCTTTTAGAAACCTCAATTTCCATAAGGAAACTATTACATTAATATTACATCATTATAACATTATTATTACATCTTTATAACATTATTATTACATCATTATTTTTTATTTTTATATTTTACTGCTTTGTGTTTTAAAGATATATCAGGTATATTGTTTTCTTTTCGTTTGTTTCTTATTGTTATTTTTTCACACTTTAATCTTATTCTTCATAAAAAATTAAATGAATTACATCACAAACCTCAGTGTCATTTTATTGTAATCTTCAAAATGTTTTTTTTTGTTTACCCTTTCATGTGTATTAAATTTAAATATTGTATTTTTGTATATTTGTGTTGCGATTTCACTCAGAAATAAAGGAAAATAAAGAGTTTTAAAGCAATCTCATTGTTTTAATGATTTATGATGGTGTTTCCAGGGGTTCTCAAGATAAATTGGTATATTAAACAAGAACAAGCATTCAAACAAATATTGCTTAATGTTTGGCAAGCTATACTTTAGGAAGCGGACTTATGTAATAAAAGAGAACCACATGTTTTTGATGTTATCTTATAAAGATAATTGCACAGTCCCTATGGTTAACTCGAAATCCTCCGTTAATTGTGTCCCGCTCTCTAACTAATCTATTAACTCCACTACAAGCATGTTTCCATGACTTTTTTAAATAACTTCTAATCAATCCTTAAGATTTGGCTAGAGTTTTATTTACAGTTGTGACTGTCTGATATTGGTGATAAAGTACAGCCTTAAATACTGTTTTGATCAAAATGATCTAAACGTGCACTTAAATGAAAAGTCAGTGCACTATGGACCTGCAGATTTTACCTACAAAGTCACAAACAGATCCACAATCCTGTTGTCTTGTTCCCCTGACAACAAATGTTAGGTCAACAATTTATCTGCCGCATGCATCTGCTACAGCACAAACATCAGTGACTAAACAAGTATCTATCTGTAAACACAGTTTTAATACAAAAGTCAGTTGTACAATTACAATCCCCACCCTGACTCCCAATGCAAGCACTGCAATATCACACATACATCAACAAATCTTATTGAAATGATCAACTGTATTTACATGTGAATTCTTCCAAAACTAACCGGCCACTGAATGACACATCTGATGAAGCTGATATCTAAGGGAGCTAACGTGTCATCATTCCAGATGAATGTTTGAGTTTACAAAGCGGATCGCGGAGCAGGAGGTTCAGACGGCATCCATGCCCCTGGACGAGAACGAGGAGGAGAAGCCGAGACCCATTCCTCTCTGCGTGTGTGTCTGTGACCGCGCCATCTCGTACTGGACATCCAGGTTACGAAACATCTCCTCCTGCTGCTGTAACGTCTTGATACCTTCTTCAGTAGCTGTCCCGGAGGAGCCGCTTTCTTCCTCACCCTGCGGCAGACACAATCGTCAGTCACAACTGTGTCGTTCTTTTGATTTAGAACATTTAACCTAACAAACCAAACCACTCACTTTGATGCCCATTAGTTTGCGAAATTTAACATTTTGGTCTTTGTTGCCAAAATTGAGCTTCTCCCAGAGCTCAGCCGTCTGCGACTTATCCTGCTACAATAACACAAGTTTTTCACTCAGACTGATGTACAAGACAAATATATATTTCCCCCTTGGTCCCGTATCCTTACCCCCTCTTTCTTTCCCTGCCACAACTTCTTCCTCTTCTTCTCCTGCTCAGCAAACTTCATGGGGTTGACCGCAGAGGGATTGTAATAGCTTGGCACAGCGATGCCAGTCTCCGCAAGTGTTTTGGCCTGAAGCGCTGCCATCTGAGCAGCCATGGCGATCTGCGGGGTCACCTGCGTGCCAGAAGCGAGCAGGGCTGCAACGTTCAGGGCTGGCCCGGCTGCTGCAGTGACATTGTCACATAACAGAGGAGCCGATGCTTTAAAAAAAAACAAAAGACAATAAACCATCAGATGATTAAGAGATGTGTCAGATTTTTAGCTTCAGATGGCTCACCTGTTGCTCTGTCTTGATGCTTTTTATCGATCAATTCTTTTTCTTTCTGTTCTTGAAGTTTCTTCGCTCTATCCAACCTGAAAAATTTGAAGCTGACTTAATAATAGGGCTAGCAAGTCATCTGGAATACTGTCTTCTGGAACACTATTTTACCGTCTAGCCAAAGCCTCCTGAGCGTCCATAGCGGTGTTTCTGCCTCTAAAAGCCACAGGAGGACTGGGTGAACGACTGCGACTTCTCCTCTTGATTTTCTCCATTCTCTTTTTCTTCTCTCTAAATACAACTGCCAATGTCAAATGTCCTTGTTCATCACCCGCATCTACATACACAAATTTTTATTCACGCACCTGCTCTTGCTGTGGCTCCTGCTGCGATGTCTGTGTTTGCTTCTGGAGTTTGATCGAGATCTTCCTCGTCTCTTCTTCTCGCGACTCCTTGACCTTCGGTCACCGCTACGTGAGCGAGATCTTTTTTTATGATGTCGTCTGTAGTGAAACACAATTTAGCGTGAGCAGACTTTACACTAGAAGAAACATCAATTTTAAAGAATACAAAAACTTCTACTTTTCCCTCGATGTGCTTCTCGCCCTGAAGGACTTTCCATCTTTGCGGCGTTGTCTCTCCTCCGTGTCTTCGGACAGCCTGTCGCGGCCCTTATCTGACAGCTCTGGCTCCTCAGATCCGCTCCGGCATTTCAGCGAGTCCTTTTTCCATACCTGTTTTAAGAAGAATTGGGTCTCTTTCAGGAAAATAGTGCAACAAAGAGAGTTAGTACATTGGTTCGAGAACAAACCTGCCAAGTATTTTGATAAGAAAAACACTTGAACTCTTGAGACTATAATGAGCCCTAGCCCAATTTCCACCACCATCCAACGAGTGCAACGTGTATAGTGACAATTCACTACGCAACACATTAAATCCCAGTTCAAGGGTCAAAATCAGAAGTTCGTGAAAAATCAAAACATCCTCTGTTACCTTTAGAACAAACCTACGTTTAAGTCCCATTTTCTTACATGCACTGCCCTTATTATAAACATTAAAGTGAACATGAAATTGAAATGGACCCCATTTATTTAAAACAAGAAATACCTTAATTCTTTTAGCTGTTCAATTACAAATGAAAGTGAACCTAATGGATGTGCAAAAGTCAACCAACACTATATGTTTGGCATGGAAAATTCTGTCAATTTACAAAAGTAAAATGGGATGCAAATGTTTCATGTTTACTTACGATTTTACAACAACAAATACATTCATACAAATATGTTTACATATTACCCACACATTTACATGGGTTGATATGGATTGCTTTATTTGCAAACACTAGCAAATAAACTGGGCTTGTGTGGCAATAAGAGATAGGTCTTGTTGTAAATAAATAAGTTTAAATGACTGATAGTTACCTGTCCAGGTAGTAGGCATATAATTTTGCTATCTGTCAGCAGCGTCTTCTGTTCAGAGTGTCTCTTCGTGCATTAGCACGCTGAGTATAATTTATTATAGAAATGTTATCATGTGATCTAAATACAGGACGTTAAAAAAGCTCCCAAACAATTCTCTTCATCTGTAACATGTATTAAGATAATCTAAAATCACATAACATGCGTATAGATGTGATTAGCTCAGTGTTTTCTGCTCAGTCTGGCATTTCATGGTCTAAGCTTAATACTCACCCTGCGCTAAAACTAGAAATGCCAGCTGTAAAATGACTGATGTTTTGATCAGTATAAGTACAGGTCTAAATGATATCAATGCATGAAAGTTAGTTACCTCTTTACTTCTGCTCCGTCTGTGCCTCTTGTCTAATAAACAAACAAAGAAAAACTTTTAAGAGAACGGCAAGTGTCTCACTGAAAGGGAACACTCAACCTTTTGGGAAATAATCCAACTCCTGTTTAGTTCATAAGTTCTGCTTTACTGTTTTTTAAATCAATTCTCCGTTCTGGCAGGTCCGGGGAAGTCAGGGCCAATTGGTAGAGACTCCTGACCCTGGAGTTGTGGGTTCAAGGCTCAGGCTGGCAATATCACGTCTTAGGTGCCCTCGAGCAAGGCACCGAACCCCCAACTGTTCCCCGGGCGCCGCGGCATAAACGGCTGCCCACTGTTCCGGGTGTGTGTTCACTACCGTGTGCGTTCACTGCTGTGTTTGTGCACTTTGAATGGGTTAAATGCAGAGCGCGAGTTCTGAGTATGGGTCAGGATAGTTTGATGTCGCGTCACTTTTCCATATTATATGTCAGTTTTGAAAGGGATGCTCATGGTCTTCAAGGATGTTTGCTAAGTTAAGCTTAAAGTGACCGGCAGAACAAGAGAAGCTGAATGGATTTCAACACGGCGGAAGTCAACCTAATAACTCAGAATGAGTCGAAATTTGAGTCGATTCCCCAAAAACAGTGGAGTGTTCCTTTAACACGGCCCATTAACCTGAGATTAGTTAAGAGCCACAATAACAAATACATTTACGTAAACTATGAGGATATATTACACTTTTATTATAAATACACACGTATTGTTCCGCAATCCATTTACTAGATCATCATCAATGAAATGTAATTAAATACACGTTATATGTTGTTGAGATCACAATTATTCATCACGATTACACATCAACGGCGGAAATAATGAAGTATATAGATTAACTTTGTATGTAAAATATAAAAAAGTTAATTAATATGTGCAACTTAATATTAAATGCAAAGCAATGAATGTCAATCAAATGTTAATGAAATAAAATACGAGTACACAGATTTAATAATAATAATGATAATTCTGTAATCGACTATTGTAAGTGCTAACTGCTAAATGACTAAATGTAAATGTAAATAAGAAAGTAATTATTTTCTATAGTTTGTAGATAACACATTAATGTTAATAATTAAGGCTTTTATGATAACCATGTGGGACATACTTTTTATTTGTTTAAGACTTTATACATTTAGTCATTTCCTGATTTAACTTTAAATAGATCTTACAGTGTTGAACTATAATACTTGAATTATATATAACATAGTTTGTATATAACATAACTATTGTAAGTCGCTATATAGCGTCTGCTAAATAACTAAATGTAAATGTGTGTAATGGCATAAAAGCAGAACAGTTGTCATGTTTAATGTGAATGACAGAACTAAAGTGTGCACTACAGTGAGCACTACAGTGTGCACAACAGTGAGCACTACAGTGAGCACTACAGTGAGCACTACAGTGAGCACTACAGTGTGCACAACAGTGAGCACTACAGTGTGCACTACAGTGTGCACTACAGTGAGCACTACAGTGTGCACTACAGTGAGCACTACAGTGAGCACTACAGTGAGCACTACAGTGAGCACTACAGTGAGCACTACAGTGTGCACAACAGTGAGCACTACAGTCTGCACTACAGTGAGCACTACAGTGAGCACTACAGTGTGCACTACAGTGAGCACTACAGTGTGCACTACAGTGTGCACTACAGTGAGCACCACAGTGAGCACCACAGTGAGGACCACAGTGAGCACTACAGTGTGCACTACAGTGTGCACTACAGTGAGCACTACAGTGTGCACTACAGTGAGCACTACAGTGTGCACTACAGTGAGGACCACAGTGAGCACCACAGTGAGGACCACAGTGAGGACCACAGTGAGCACCACAGTGAGCACTACAGTGAGCACCACAGTGTGCACCACAGTGTGCACCACAGTGAGCACTACAGTGTGCACTACAGTGAGCACTACAGTGAGCACTACAGTGAGCACTACAGTGTGCACTACAGTGAGCACCACAGTGTGCACAACAGTGTGCACCACAGTGAGCACCACAGTGAGGACCACAGTGAGCACTACAGTGAGGACCACAGTGAGCACTACAGTGAGGACCACAGTGAGCACTACAGTGAGGACCACAGTGAGCACTACAGTGAGGACCACAGTGAGCACTACAGTGTGCACTACAGTGAGCACTACAGTGTGCACCACAGTGAGCACCACAGTGAGCACCACAGTGAGCACCACAGTGAGCACCACAGTGAGCACCACAGTGAGAACTACAGTGTGCACCACAGTGAGCACTACAGAGGGGACAGAGATGGACCTGGTCTGTGTTTTGTCCCGGGTGAGATTGATCTGGACCGGGATCTGAGCCTCGAACCCCGCGAGGATCTCAGCGCCTCCGATCCGTGACGTCGACGCTCCTCGTCGGACTGACATCTCCCGGACACCCCGCCGCTGAACTCGGCTTCATTAGCCTCGAAAAACACAACAAGGGTTCAAAGTTAAACGTCATTAATATTAATGTTTAATTACACGTCACACGCGCTCATAGAGAGTTTGAGACAGATGTTATAATCGCGACACAACCCTCAGTGTTTATTCCCTCAGATTAACACATCCGCCATCTTTGTCATTCATGTCTCGGTCGGCGGATCGAACTTGTGCGATGATGTCGCGTGTTGTGCGCGCTGAGCGGTGATGATGAGAGATATTTACCGCCATGTCGCGCGGATGAGCGGACGCTCGGCTGAGTTTCGTCTTTTATCGCCAAAAACGCGTAAATGCGCTTCCGCCGCGCGCGCGCCCGTGTGGGATGAAGAGGACCCGGATGTTTCTTCTTCTCCGGATGTGCGGAGTGACGCGCGAGCGCACAGCGACACCTCGCGCTCGTCACGTGCTCGTACAGCGCTCGTGCTGCGAACGTGTGACGTCACACATTAGGGTCGTCGCTGTTTATTACGTCATAGGATTTCCATCATTTTAAGATATTGAACACATTCTCCTTAAAACATGCATTGTTTAGAGGTTAAACTGGATGGAATATCACAAAAATTGAAATTAGTTCTTGCAATATAAATAACTAAAACAATAAATCTTTCTGTAAATATATTATGTAGAAAAGATGATATATATTTAAGGGCTGTTAACTGATGAATCTCATCCGAAATAAAAGTTTGTGTTTTACATTATAAATGTCTGTGAATGATGCAAATAATTCTGATATTTATTCAAACTGAAACAATTACATGAGTGTATAACAAGGAAATATCCATCTGCCTGTCTGTCTGTCTGTCTGCCTGTCTGTCTGCCTGTCTGTCTGTCTGTCTGTCTGTCTGCCTGTCGTCTGTCTGTCTGTCTGTCTGTCTGTCTGTCTGTCTGTCGGTCTGCCTGTCGTCTGTCTGTCTGTCGGTCTGCCTGTCGTCTGTCTGTCTGTCTGTCTGTCTGTCTGTCTGTCTGCCTGTCGTCTGTCTGTCTGTCTGTCTGTCTGCCTGTCTGTCTGTCTGTCTGCCTGTCGTCTGTCTGTCTGTCTGTCTGCCTGTCTGTCTGCCTGTCTGTCTGTCTGCCTGTCGTCTGTCTGTCTGTCGGTCTGCCTGTCGTCTGTCTGTCTGTCGGTCTGCCTGTCGTCTGTCTGTCTTTCTGTCTGTCTGCCTGCCTGCCTGCCCGCCCAACTGTCTGTCCGTCTGTCTGCCTGTCTTTCTGTCTGTCTGTCTGTCTGTCTGTCTGTCTGCCTGCCTGCCTGTCTTTCTGTCTGTCTGTCTGCCTGCCTGTCTGTCTGTCTGTCTGTCTTTCTGTCTGTCTCTCGTGATTAACTGTTTGACAGCCCTAATTTCAACATAAGATGAATGATACTCATATACATCAAAACAAACACTAACAATCTGACAGGTGACTTCACTTTTTACCTAACAAAATGAAACAGCACTATTACTGAAATTAACTTTAATCCTCACAAAGTCACAAAAACTTTAACCGTGTCTTACATAAAACAATTTACAAGGAATTTAGTTCATTTTAAAGCTTTGAAGTTAACATTTTTTTTAAATTTTGGTAAAGATAAGAAAAACTGATTAAGTCATATATTTATATATATTTGTATTCCAAAACAATATTCATTAAAAATAAATACATATTTTTTCATTACGGAAAAAAAAGAGTTTTAATGAATTTTTGTTTTATTTTAAAAGAAATTATGTTTTTAAAAGATAATTAGTTATTATATATTTAATATATATATATATATATATATATATATATATATATATATATATATATATATATATATATATATAAATCAGTGAAATCAGTTCATAAAAAATAAAATAAAAAAATACTTGTTAAGTACTTGGGGCTATGGGATAATTAATTAATCAATTTCAGAAAGAAAATTAAAAAACCAAGACATACCAACATAAAAGTATTTAGCTTTAGCATTTACATTAAAATCTTGCAAGGATTATTGGACAAGTTCGAGTAAAATGCTTAATTTCATTAACATACACAACACATTATTTATAGCACACACTTTTGTTCTGGATCTTGACAGCACTGTAATTAATATAATAAGTAATATTTTAAATAAATATTTGTTTCACTAGAATATAATCATATAATGTATTTATAATATTGTAATATTTTTTACAATGTAATATATTGTAAGTCCCTTTGGATAAAAGCGTCTGCTAAATGACTAAATGTAAATGTAATGTAAATGTAAATTTCTTTCTTTATTTGTGTATTTGTGTTCTTTATATGCTAGTGTAAATCCTATATTTGTATATCTTTAACATAAACCATATATTCAAAAAATGTAATGTCCTTAATTTGTGTATGAAATTCAATAAAATCATTGAACCTTCAATAATATTTGAAACCCTTATAATATTTGAAGATAAATATTCAATTTAACCAAAATTTAACCACGAGATCAGCATAGACAGGAATTGCCACCCTCTCTCAGATGTTAAAGTCATGTATGATTAAAAACATGTATAACTTAAATTTATGTAATTAAACATAGTTATTTAATTTATCAAATTGTAGCTTCGTTCTTAATCATTATTGGGAAACTGAATTTACAGTTATATGTATGGTCATGCTGAAGGTAGTGTAATAAGCCTAAATTGATGTTCAGCTTTGAAATTTTTTGCCTTTAATTCAAATATATTCAACATTGTTTACCATATTTACTCAAGATTATATGCTAGTATTATATGCATTGAGTGTAAATAAAATGAGAGACTTTAGACAAAAATATTACAATATTACAATACTACACATGAGTAAAACGATATGGGTCAAGAATGAATAGAACAAAGTATTGATATTTTATCAAACTATGCTGTGTTTGTTTTAATTACGACATTATATCTAGAATTTACAAATACATTTTAAATTGAAAATAGCATTAAATAAACATATTGCTGCAAGTTAAATGTTTTACATTTACAGGTACAATTGGTTTTCTTTATATTAAAATTTTACTGGGTTCAAAGTGATACAGATGGTCAAATAAATTTTAAAGGGTGTGGGAAAATGTTTTGAAGCATCTCTGCAAAAAAACATATATTCTCAGTGACCTCATAACAGTCAGAAACTCAGAAAAGATGAGTGAGTCTGGATTTTGCCACATTATGCAATAAGTTGATGTCACAAATAAAGGGAAGAATAAGAGATTTTAGGATAAGAAAGTTAGGGGACTCTACAGACGTTACAGTGGCTTCATGAATCACATACAAACGCATACATCAATGAAATTGACCTATGACACTAGACTGTGTGTAATCGTGGAATAGAGATTGATCAGAGATTTTGATACAAAAACATTACAGATATGCAAATCAGCAGCAAAGCATCACTTTCCACATCCTGTGAGTGATAATGAACCCATGACACAACACAAAAAGATCTCACCCATGTGTATGTTAAAACAACACCTTTTATATAACAAGATGAAAAGCAAACAACGGGACCGCTACAAACCTTCCTGATGTGTACAATAAATGAAAAGGTTGTGTTTTGTCTTAATTTTAGTATATTATAATCATGTGGGTTAATAAGAGCAAATGTGCAAATAAACGACATTTGAGTTATTCATCATTTATTGAAGCCTTAAATGAATGTGAAAATGTAGAGTTAGGCCAGAGGCGTTTTGCATATCGCTTGGTAAACAACAATACAAAATTAAAATTTTACAGCAGAATAAACCGAGAACAGCTGAACCGGACAAAAAATCTGCAGGAAGGCTTCATTAACACAACACAGATGAAAAACATGAAACAAAGTTCAGGGAAAAACTGGAGGACTTATATCTGGCATGTAAAATCCCCAGCTTTTAAAAAACCCACTACGCATTCAGAACTGATTGATGGATAAGAGATGAGCAACATGACAGCTTAAATATGGCTAAACACACCAACACAAATCGAACAATTCTTCTCGACATGTCAAACAGAATGGAGCTTTACATTGCAGGTAAGTGACTTTACATTAAACAGAGACATACACTTTTTTCTGAGGCCACTATCTGTACTCTATCACACATCCTCATTCTTTTACAAGCTCTGACAGAAAACAGCTCAAGAGTTTTATTTGAATATACTTAATGGAGATCCTTGTTCTTATTTTTAGTCACACTGCTGTTTTTGCTTTTACCAACCAACGATTCTGCAGTCATCAAACCTACTCCAATGACGAAAATAGAGTTGTTGGGTCAAGAGGCATTGAAACATCTTGTAAGGTTTGCTTTACATTTGGTATTCAATACAGAGATGATGAACATCTCACCAGCCAATAGAATTGATCTAACCACTAATTGGTGATTTGTGTTTCAAGGAGGACAAGGCTAGTTCAGCTCTCAGACCTGACACAGGAAATCACAGCGTCGGTTGCATTACAGAGGCGAAGAAACATGAGATGCTGAACTGCTTCATAATTCCTACATTCAGTTCATACTTCGACGAGGCCATACAGATAGACGGGTTAAAAGATGACAAAGAACTACACGAAAAGCTGAACGCCATCAAACAGCGCATTGATGATCTGAAGGAAAGGTACTGCAAACATCCAGCAGACGTCTGCAAGACACCTTTCCAAGACAAAGAGATGACTTCTGAGAATTTAGAGATGCTGAGAAGCATTCTAGTGCTTACAAAATGGTTTTCTAAACCAATGGAGTGATGCTTTAGTGAATGTAACTTCTCTTTTATAGGTAAAAGAAATATTATTATTTATTTATTTATACAATCATGTTGTTTATTAAGTGAAATCATGTTAAACAGATCTGACACTGAAAGGTCTGGATCTGAATGCTTGTTTTCAAGCAAGATTTTTAAGGATATATAAAGTCAATTATGCTGTGTTTTTTGCAGAACAATGTTTACATTTTACGCTCAATGCAATAAATATGAGAAGAAATGCATGCAAATTCTCTAAATGTTTATTAACAAAATCCCACTCTGTATCTATGCAACACTTTTATAAGTCAAATTCTTCTGCCATGATAATTTCTACATGAGATCCAAAAAAACAAGGTGTTATACAACCTAATACATATTATCTGAGAATAGATTTCGACATCACAGCAGTGATTTTCAAGAATGTCTCAAATCCTGTCACAACAGGTGTTTGTTCTGAAGACACGTGTGTTGACATGCGTTCTGTTCTGTATTGTACCTCATCCCGAGAAACAGTTTGTTATATAGTCCTACATTTTGGGTTTTCATAATTTAAGAGGTTCATAAGATTCATAATCAAATGCCTCACGATTTACAAAAAAATGCAGATATATAGAAACCCACCCTGAGGTCAAGATAATAAAATCCATAAGGCCTTGCAAATGCAACAGCTTGAATAAAACACAAAGTACTTTCGAGACAACTGATATGTTCCATAATGGCTCTGAATCAAACAGAGATGACCTTTGGTTTGTTTGTCATCAAAACTTAAAAGAAATATCTTATTATAAAATCAAGTCATAACAATTTAAAGGAATCTTCACACGGCTCTTTTCTTTAAAACAACATAAGTGAAACAGCCCTTGCGCAGGGTTTTCACACGCTACATAAAACAATATTTATTTCAAATTTCAAAGCTACCAGTAACTTCTATGGTAAACATGATCGCAGCAGAGTGATGGTCAACATTTTTGTAACAGCAGTTCCATTAAATACAATGATATGAAATATCATTCATCTTCACATCCATAGAAACTAAAGAAGTGTTCTTCTCTTGTCACACAGATCTGAGCACAGCACACGGTGTGTTAAGGCGTAATGTGTCTTCAAGGCTTCTGAGGTGGTTTTGCGAGATGGATATGCCTTAGTTTTAAGGCTGGTATCAAGAGGAGTGTTTTTTGGTGTCAAGGACGGCCTGTTTGGCTTCTTGGGGTAAAAGCGTTGGATCCGTCAAGATGGATGTGCTGGTACAGAGCTGACGGAGAGTCCTGAGAACCACTGAATAAAACACACACACAGACAAAAAGTAAACATTTCCAAGGAATTTCAATGAAAAGGTTGAAAATAAAAATATATTTTTCTTATTTACTGTTATTATTATTCAACGACATCATGTATTAGTATTTGATGACGTTTGAATAACTGCTTCATCGCAGATTCTAAAAAGCCTTCACACAAACACCGTTCCCCTAGAGACACTTTGAATATGAAGATGGAGTAGAGCACTCACTGGGTCTCAGGACCGGGAGAGCACAGTAGCGATCCAGCCACTGCATGGTGGTCTCACACAGTTCTGTGTGGTTGGTGGTCGAAACAGTCCCATTAAAAGACTCAAACAGAGGTTGAATAATGACGCTGAACTGTAACAGAGCTTTTAAAGAAAATTTGACCTACCAGTGAAATGATATGAAGAAATCAAAGTTAATATAGGTGTCTTCTCTTAATTGTGTTAATGTTTTGAATTTAAGGATACGATCCAGAACTTCCAGTTCTGGAGAGTTCTGCTCTTCACGTAGTTCTCAAACTTCTCTTTCATATGGTCAAAGCGATGTCGTGTGACGGGAACCCCTGTGGCAGGAAGCTGTTCCTGACATACGCTGAAATATATACAATTATTTACATATGACTGAGGTGGCAGACAGAAAATAAACACTCTAAAAATGTGATATATACTTTATGGACGTGTTAAGCTCCTCGATCTCCTCTCTCAATCTCTTGGTCTCTTCCAGTAACTGTTGTCTTTCCTGCTGTAACTTTCCGATGTACTCTACAGTCTTCTGGAGCGTCGCTGCATTACTAATCTACAAGAGACACATGTGAGAAAAGGTTATTTCAATGTATATTATTATTAATGAAATGTTTGTGTGATTGATCATTTACATTTGATTGTGGTTTGAGCGTGGGCACCAGACCACAGAGAGTCTTGAAACAGACGTTGATGGTAAATCTTCTCTTCTGTTCAGCTGATATGTGACTCACCCTACGACTCTGAAAAACATAAACAATTCAAAATGAATTTAAGATCCAAACTTCAGTTTCATTGAAACTTTAAAAGACAGCTTGGAAAAGGTAAATTAATCCTTAAGATATTTTGCAATTTAGTTAGTAAATTATCTGGTTTTCTATTTTGAATTTATTAAAATATAAATAAGAAATAATGCACTTTTAACTGTTTTAAAAAAAATGCTTGATATTGTGTTTTTTGTTCAGCACATTGGTTCGCAAGGTGGTTGGCGTGCCCACCAGAGGGGAGGGCGCACATGTACTGTGGGGGGGGTGGATGTTTCACAGACCATGAGCAATAAAGGAAAAACAAAAAAAAGCAACAAAAAATGCCAAAAAACATAGATTAAAAGATTGATTGGCTTGTAAAAGTGAATAGAAAGCATTAATTAAAAGACAGCATTACGTTTCATTATGTGTAGAGAAATTATTTGTTAGTCTTAGGTGAGGTAGGGCTTTGGGGGTCTCACAATTTCATTTAAGATTTTGCGACCCAAATTTTTTTTAACCACTGGTTTAGCAGGATGTGATGTTCTGATCTATACCTGAGTGCATTCAGTTTTTGAGAGGCCTGTACAGCTGTTGAGGGGAGACTGGGGACTCTGCAACTGTTCTGCTCCTAACGGTGACCCTTGACCTGAGATTCGCCCATCAAGAACTAAAACACAAGCTCACTTTGAGTTCATAGAAAAACTAAGAAAACAATGAGATGGAAAACGGCAGAAATAAACCAGAGACCTGTGGACTGAACAGACGTCTTGCTGTTGCACACATTTGTGATGCTTTCCTCTTTAGGTATGATGAGTTGAGGAGATTTTTGTGTCTGAGGCAGAATGTGGAAACCAGCTGAAGCCTGTGAGGGTGTGTGAGCAAATAAAGATCTTAAAGATGTTCAAGAGGGCATTTCTTGTCACAAAATAAAATATGTTTTAGCAGGGTGGGCAAAATTCAGAGTTAAGGAACTGACTGCCTTTTAAATCACAAAGCCAACGTCAGATTAGCACAATGGAATACTATAAAATAATATTTTTTCTGTTTAGGAATTTCTTGATGAATGCAGTTTTCTTTCCTGTGGAAATAGGAAGTTGAAAGTACAAGAGATCCTAAGGGTCACATCACAGATGATCACAGATGTGACATGTGATTGAGAGGTCGGTGGTCTCAGGAAAAGCATTTTCACTTTCATTCGAAATAAAAAAATGAAAGAATCTGAAATTCTACGAGGGTGTTGAAATAATTATCAACGTACTTTATGATTTTTAACTGCATTCTAGGTGACTCAAAATTTAAAGAGATGAAAATTCCGTCACCATTTACTCGCACACTTGTCATGAGTCTCATGACTTTCTTCAGCGGAACACAAAAGAAGAATTTTTAACTGGCACTTATTTCCATGGTTTGGTTTTGTTTCCATACAATAAAAGTGAATGGGTGCCAAGTTTCTTCAACAATTTTCCTTTGTGTTCTTTAAAATAAATAATTATACGTTTGCAGGAGTAAATGATGAAGAAAATGTTCATCTTTGTCTGAAGGTGAGTTTAAAGGCAATTACATTTCACTTCTAAATGAAACTTAACCCTGCTAAGACAAAAAGAGTGAGAAGCTTACACAGGGTATACTGGAGGAGGCTATGACCATACCAGTAGAGGAGTGAACATCTGTGTTGAGAGGAGACGGAGTTACAATAACAGCACTGGCAGGACCTGAAGATGAGTTACAATGAGCACAGACATCAGCGCTGACATTAATCAAAAAAAACATTTGAATTTTACCAGGGAAGAACATCCCAAACCTGTGAGTATAAGCTGAGATGGCAGTGGATTAGCCGGGACGATCGGCCTCTGCGTGTGTCTGCTCTTTTTATTGGAGACGGGAGGAGGAACAGGTTTGGGGAGGGCGAAATTCTGCGGCTGAGGAGAAGCTGCCCCGGGGAGACTGAAGCCAGTGGAGGCATCAGCGGAGCTGACCGTGGACGGGACCCTGTGGGTTTTTACGGATGGAGGCAGAACGCTTGGGACGGGCTGGGGGGCTTTTTTTACAGTAGGAGGGGGGGGTGGGGCTGAAGGTGGCATGACGGTGTTTGTGACTTGCTCTGTGAACAAAGGCATGTAGCTCTGTTGGTAGGAGGGGCCGATCACATTATTACTGTCCTGATTGGCCGCTGGAAGATGGCTGGACAATGGAACGGAGGGGATGAGACGGTAGTCTGATGACATTGAAGGGAGGTCCGTGGAGAGTGGGATGGACGACAGAAGGGACACCTAATACACAGATAGATGTGATTTATTAATTATAATATGCAGAATTAGATCTTTAATTTTCAATCAAAGATTGTAAATGCTTATAAATGTACTTATTAGATCATATAAATTATTTCAGCAGGTTATCAGAGTGATGGAGTGGTTATCAGGCAATGATTGTAACAGAAGTGAATTGTCTCTGCATTGAGATGTGTTACCTGTGTTTGTGAACTGTTGTTGGTTAAGGGGGTGATTGATGGGACAGTGGGGGAATTGGAGGAATAGACTGGTGGACGCAAGGCGTGAAACAAATCTGCTTAAACAAAAAACATTTAAGTGTGACTAAGTGGAACTGTCTGGTTAATTATTATTTGAAAAAACTAAAAGAAAAATCGACATATTTCAGAAATAAAGTGAAATAAGTTAGAAAAGATGCACAGATACTACATTTCTAAAATGAAATCAGACATTGATAGTGAAGCGGAGGAATCTTTGTGTGGATTACCTTGCATTAAGTCAATTCTGAACATTAAGTTAATATGAATTTTATGAATGTTTTAATTAAACTTTTAATTCAATTTTTCTGTTAACATTGATCTGTTTAGAAAGAGTAGATTTCCAAAAGTGAGGAAACTTGCTTCCGCTTATACCAAATATTGCCCAATATATCGATGCATCTGTAGCATAAAGAACTAAACTAATAATAGCGAACAGTATTGGGCAGTATTATACAGTTAAGGTAATGTTAGAAAAGCTAAAAATGTTCATCATTATTATAGAGTTTTTTTAATGATCCGGTTCCATTTAACCACACTCATACCTTGCAGAGGTTCAAAAGTGTCCATGAAGTCCAGATTCGGCTGGAGAGGAATAAGACCTGGCTGGATCATATCGGCATTCCCTGCGTGTGCTGAGAAGAACATTTCAGTCACTTACTCAAACTCTAGAACAAACCAGTTAACAAAACTGACTTTTGATCTCTCACCAATTTCTCTGGGATTGGGCCAAGCCACAGGCTGATGAGAGGACAGCGTGGAGAACAGCGTATCAGAGAACTCTGACATGAGAACGTCCATGTCAAAGAGCGAATCCATCTCCATGGGAACAGGGGACTCCGGACTCCAGCGTAAGCTGCGGCGACCGCTGAGGTCCTCGTCCTGGCAGAAGGGGATACGGCAGGTGTCTGGACAAACTTCCCCAAAGAGCGACAACTGTTCCTCCGCCCCCTTTGGAAGGTCAAAATGCAACAAGCAGGCCGGGTTAAAGTATCATGCAAAATAAAAGGCTAGCCAAGCATGTGTACATTAGTTTTTACGCTAACAGTCAAACATTTAAATAGCCGAATACATTGTAATTAAATCATTTACATTTAGTTGATGCTTTTATCCAAAGCAATTTAATGCCATTGAAATAATGCCAGTCTTAGTTAGAAAAACACAACATACGTACCAAGTGCCGATTATTTTTTTAATTTTTTGATAGAAAGAGTGAGGATGTCCAAAGAGGTTTATTAGTGAGTTGTATTTTGAATGTTTTTTAGGTTTGTAGACAAATGTTACTGTTTAAGTATATACATGCATGGTATTAAAAAGTACAAAGCATCCCAGAATGCACTTTAAAATGTTGTTTGGGAGAATGCCCAAGTGTAATCTTTGCAAAAGCCTCTTTAACACATTCAACCCATTCAAATGCAGCAAAATTATGGATAATACTTTCTTGTACATGTACCAGAAATGTCATAACTAAATTTATATAGACTTGTATTGCTTAAAAATGCTTTTTCTAGTGGCACTGTTGTTAATTTGGTCTCATTTATGTTTAATGTCTTGAATGTTGTTCATTCAATATTTATTGTGGGTCACACTTTAAAATAAAGTTGTATTTGTTAAACAAAAAAAAAGGAGAAGTTGTTAAGTTGTAAAGAAATCATAAAATATTGAAAATATTTCAATACTATATTGTGAGTGCCTTATTTACCCTATTTATTTGCTGTCTTAGGTAAATTAGTAAATGATTAACTCTTTACAGATATAAGTTCATAAACTCCACATTCCAATTGTTTTCAAATTAACAATAAGATGAACTTTATAGTTAGTGAACACAACATCAGAAAGCACAAGTCAAGCTCATGTAAACACATTCAATTCTGACCAAACCTTCTCTTTCCTAGAATGAAACAAAAAGCTTGAATTACCGTGAGGAGGCTGGAAAGATCTTCATCTTTGTGCTTCTGTAACTAAAAAACACACAAAATTAGCTGTTGTTGAAATGAACTGATACATTGACATCCTGCATTCACAGGTTTGTTTAAGTCAAACTGTACCCTCTTCTTAAAATACGTTCTCCATTTATGATACTCTCTGATGACAATTTCTATTCTTCGTTTCCAGTACTTCCCTTCTGTCGCTATTGCCTAGGTATGAAAAACAAGACAATCAATAGCACGACAAAGACTTTATACACATAAAATAACGTCTACTCTTCGATGTCATGACAAACAGACTTGCCTCCGTGGGTCGATGTACTCCAGAGTCCATATTTCCATCCAAAGGTGTGACAAAGTGACAAACGGGATTCTGTCTCTTCTCTACATCTTTCAGACAGAAGAGCAACGCAGACATAAATCAACTAATCTTAACATTTGAACATTTCTCAGGGATGTCAATGTCTTCTCATATTTACATTGCATGTACCAGGCTCTCCAGATTGCATTGTTCAAGCGGATCTTGTCCCTCCACAGCAGCTTCAGCCCCTTAAAGTTTTTCCATTTTGGTGACACTAATCTTCCGCTTAAAGACGTAACACAAACAAATATTTAAATTATGCATGTGAAAATAGGAGTAAAGTGCAAATATTCTTCCTTTTTAGCATACAATGTCTAAAGATAGATTAGATTTTTTTGTTTATTGCTTTCTGCTCCTTCAGTATGAGCCCCTTTAAAATGTTGTTGTGCCAAACATTTCCCCTTAAACATCACATAAATAATAATATCATAATATATGATTTAAGCAAGAAATCCTTAAAGGTGCAGTGACCTTAAGGATATCTCTTATGAACAACAAGGAAGGAACGGAGTTTGCAATAACAGACTTCAGATTAGATGACATTTGGGAGACGTCCCTAAATAATTACTCCTGTTTTAGCTGACAGCTAAGAAGACATCTGACAGGCTCAGTTCAGATTCAAAGCCAAGTACTTGTGTGTCCAAAGAATCTTATTTTAGCAACACAGGCTAAACAAGCAGGCATTAGAGAAAGCTCATGTCCTAACAGCTTTAAACGCAATAAAAAAGAGAGTTGATGTTTTTCATTAATGTGTGATTAATATTGCATTTGTTAAAACTACTGTAAAGCTTTCAACATCTAATTTTTACATTTATATACACTTATACAATAATAGTAGCACGTCCTTGTACAATGCAATAGGAAATTTGTTTAGTAAAGAAACATATAGCAAAGTTCTTTATGTGGTTAAACACACAGTAAGATAGTTGGAAGAATGTTAGCAACTGAGACTTCTGGAGCAGCATTGACTGTCATTGTGGAGAAAATATTGAATCATTGTGTTGAACACATCAGAAGCATTCCTTTTTTCGACTTTTATGGATTGGATAGTAAAGAGGAGAAAGGAAATTGAGTTAGAAAGGCAAAGGATGTTCAGGACGGGAATTTAACCCGAGTCCGGTCGCAAGTGTCAGACTCGGTCTCTATCTTCAAAAAACACCTAAAAACTCATCTTTTCCTGCTACACCTAGCTCACTAGGAGGACCTTCTTTTCTAACTACTCACTCCATCAAAAAAAAAAACTTTTGTAACTTCTCTCTCTGTGTAACTTGGTACCGTTGTTGTAGCACTTGTTCACCTATTGTTGTATCGGCTATTTACCGCTTCATTGTCTCCTCGACTATTGTAAGTCGCTTTGGATAAAAGCGTCTGCTAAATGCCTAAATGTAAATGTAAATGTAAGTGCTACAGGTTTATGCACTAACCGCATGGCTATTGGAGCCATAAAGAAACTAGTTTGAAGAATTTAGGCAATCAAACAGCTTTGGGGCAGCCTTGACAAAGT
>CM065658.1:528354-565717 GCA_033220385.1 Triplophysa yarkandensis | reverse complement strand
CCATATTAAACTATTTCACAAAATGCTAATTCAAAAATGATTAATTAAGTAATTGACCAGTTCCCTTTCCTTTATTAATTGTGAATTATAAGCATATAACGTAGTGAGATGCCCCTAATCTCCATGTACATGTTTGAAAAAGCACCTACGAGTTGGTTTACTCTATAGAGTTATAATATAAAACAGACATTGACAGATTTAATAAAGATGTCGAATGTAAACATATGCTTAAGTTTACTGTATTCCTTTCTCTATTATGTGTGTAGTAAATAATAAAGATTTGTGCGTGTGTGTGTGTGTGCTTTTTTTTTGTTTAGAACACAGATGAGTTGTTAGTGGCATCTGCAGAATGCCCAAGCGATGATGAAGATCTTGAGGAGTGTGAGCCTGGAAATGGTATGTCACTTACAATGTCAATGTCTCCTTTATTTCTATAGTGCTTTAGACAAAAAACATTGTATCAAAGCAGCTTAACAACAATAATTAGTGAAACACACACACACACACACACACACACACACACACACACACACACACACACACACACACACACACACACAGTAACAGACACAGACACACACACACACACACACACACAGTAACAGACACACACAGACACACACACACACACACACACACACACACACACACAGTAACAGTAACAGACACACACACACACACACACACACACACACACACACACACACACAGTAACAGACACAGTAACAGACACAGACACACACACACACACACACACACACACAGTAACAGACACACACACACACACACACACACACACACACACACACACAGTAACAGTAACAGACACAGACACACACACACACACACACACACACACACACACACACACACACACACACACACACACACACACACACACAGTAACAGACACAGACACACACACACACACACACACACACACACACACACACACACAGTAACAGACAGACACACACACACACACACACACACACACACACACACACACACACACACACACACACACACACACACACACACACACACACACACACAGTAACAGACAGACACACACACACACACACACACACACACACACACACACACACACACAGTAACAGACACACACACACACACACACACACACACACACACACACACACACACACACACACACACACACACTTAATAAATAAATAAATAAATCTTAATAAAATAGAAGACTTAAACAACCAAACAAAAATGACCGTTTTGTGTCTAGGTTTTAACTGGGAGCTTAAATTCCTTCTCCATAACAAAACAAGTTTGTAAAGAACATTGCAAAATAAAATATTGCAAATGCCTATAATAGTAAACCCTTTTAACAAAATATGTTAAATGACTTCTAGTGTTTGTAAATGACCATACACAATAATTCTCACACACACTCACGCACGCACACGCACACACACACACACACACACACACACACACACACACACTCACACGCAACTTAACTTACAGCAAAAACACCAGAAACTCTTCGTAATAATTTAATAAAGATACAGAGATTGTAATTCTGGTAATTTATTTTGAGCAAATAGATCAGCAATCAATGTATTTAATACAAACACACTTCACGAACAAAGTCACACTGTTGACACAATGACAGACACGACTGCAGGGGTTTGTGTGTTTTTGTGTTTGAGACACAAAATCCTAACCCACAATGCATTGTGACATTAATGACACTAACAAACTCTTTGTTTTTCAGTATTCCACCTCTCAATGTTGTATTTCTCAATGTTAACATCCACTTTTTCCTGGTGCAGTTTTTTATTCCCATGCAAACCAGACGGATTTAGTTTGATTGAATGTTCATGAATATGTAATCAAGCCAAGTTGGATTCTGATTTGCTAAGAGGGCGGGGTGATGATGTCATGGTTGCAATGAGAGCTTTGTTTTGAACGGATGTGTTTTCATATAGATGACATCGTGATGTTTAATGAAGTCAGAGAAGTTAGGTTGATGAATAATTTGGGGTGTTGTGAGGGGTATGTCCTTGGGTTGGAATGGGATGGTTTTCATCATTGTCCAATGATCACCATGACGACAGGGGAAAAAACACACAAGCCTTACTTGAATACTTGGGCTGAAATTTGTTGATCACTATTCAAGAACAATCTTACACAGCTTTCTTTTTGTAACTTTTTTTTCATGCAAAAATCATGCGGCCAATTTGTTGATGTAAGTGACCTGAACTACGTGGTTTGCTCTCTTTATAAACATGCAGCCAGTGGACACACAGCTACCATTAGCAGTAGCACTAGCACTAGTATTATTACTACTGTGTGTTATAGGAATGTTTTGTAAAGTTGAATTAAGTATTTCTTGACACTGTCCTAACCCAGTAATATACCACTGTATTAGTTTAGTGTTTCATATTAACTAGATGCTTACATAACTATCTTTAAAACTAACCTCTGTGATTTCATAGTTGTGTTCTTATGATACCTATAGCAGTGCTGTTCAATCACCCTCGCTCCTGTCAGAGGTCAACTAATGCCCGTTCCTGCTTTTCTCTTTTTCGTCCTAGGAGGTGAACTAGTGTTACCAATTATAACCGTGGATTCCCTCGACCCCCCATCCATAGCAACACGTTATCCCGTTATACCCCCGCCCCCCACCTATCGCCCTTTCCTCACCCTGCTCGAGACCACCAGAGAGTCTCTGCACCTACCTGGTCGACCACATTGTCCGCCGGACCAGGAGGACTGCGAGGAAGCCGTGGAGGTGTCCGCCTATGGTTCGGGCGAGATGACAGAGACAGACGATGAGGATTATTATAAAAACTCGCCCCTTGTCACTGACAGAACAGTGCTCCCCCCTCCCCCTTCGGGCGACCGTCACTCGTCCCGCTCGCCCGATGCGCAGCGGCCATCGCACCCCTTTGCCCCCACGGTGCCGCCGGAACGACCCGTTACCCGTCTCAAACCTGCCGCCGGGCCCAACATCCCGGCGGGTAAAATGAACACCCGTGGCCAGGTGTTGCTGCCGCCTGTCCTACCGTCGGGCGATCCCGAGCGTGGTGGGCGGCATCGACACCAAGGCATAACATATCCTCCCAATTTCCCCCGTGTGCCTGCTACAGAGCCGTCATCGCCGGACAGAGGCCCGCCTGGAGCGGTTGAGGTGATCCGGGAGTCCAGCAGCACCACCGGGATGGTTGTGGGAATCGTAGCAGCGGCAGCCCTCTGCATCCTTATCCTGCTGTACGCCATGTACAAGTACCGAAACCGTGATGAGGGCTCATACCAGGTGGATCAGAGCCGGAACTACATCAGCAATTCAGCCACGCAAAGCAATGGCGCTCTAGTGAAAGAAAAGCAAACCGGAGCTGCCAAGAGCAACACCAAGAGCAAGAAAAACAAGGACAAAGAGTATTACGTCTGAGCGTTCTCCACAAAGAGACGAAGTGAGAGGGAAAGTGAGAAGGAGAAAGAAGGAGAGAGAGGGAGAGGGAGAGAGAGAGAGAGAGAGAGAGAGAGAGAGAGAGAGAGAGAGAGAGAGAGAGAGAGAGAGAGAGAGAGAGCGGGCAGTTCAAATCACATTCTGATTTCCTTCGAAATAGAACAAAAGCCAATCTTAGATGTCATGTTTTCAAAAGTTCTTTTCATGCTTCTCATTTTTATAAGAAGCCTTGAGTTTTGAGAAATGAGCCAGTTGACATTTACAGAACGAACGGTTTTCAAAGTCATCCAAGCTGCTCGCTGTCAAATTCATTTCTCTCGAGTGTACCCTCCTGCCGTCTCTTCCTGTCTCCTCCCTTTCTGGACTTGTTCTCTTTTCTCCTTGTCCTTGGTGCTCAGGATGTTCTCTTTTCTCCTTGTCCTTGGTGCTCAGGAGCAGATGCAACATCATTCTGTTGTGTTTCCAGCATGTGCTATTCAACATGAAAAGACACTTAAAACTGTTTCTGTGGAGTCAAACCAGTTAATCTATATATAAACAAATTACAACTAGCAAATCTTGAGAACAACTAAACACCTGCGGATGACTCGTGATGCACAGGATGTTCATCGTGTGCGTGCGTGTGTGTCGGAATCTTGGTTTCCGCTCTAAGCACATGAGGAACGTGTCCAATGCTTTTAGCGAGACAGATGGACCTCACTAGAGATCTGATGCTCAAACCCCAGAAAAACAGAGACTGTGGAATGTGTGTGATTTATTTTGTTCTTTGTGTGTTTGTCATAATGTAAAAGGGAAAAACAATAATGTTTTGGTTAATGTGCATCATTCTCTCTCTGTGGAAATACAGGAAGAAATAAATAAATAGATGTGAACTTAAAGAGGAACAAACTCCCTTGAAAAGAAAAGAAATCCCTTCCTCAGAAGAACTTGAACTCTAGTATTCTATTAAAAGAACTAAACTTCCATTGAAATGTTTCGAAGCGTTTGTGAAATGTCTAAATATTTGAATCTCATCCCAGTACTGAAAGAGAGATGTGTTTTTCCCAATCATCATCCATGAGCGTCTAAAGTATGAATGTGAATCTTAAAACACGTTCGTTCTTTTGAGTTTCAAACACCCCAAAACGTGATTTGTTTTACTTTCATTCATCTACTTTGTGTGTGTGTGTGTGTGTGTGCGTGTGTGCGTGTGTGCGTGCGTGCGTGAGTGCGTGCGTGCGTGTCCATACTTTCTGTTGTCATTTACATTGAGTTTCTCTTCAGCGCTCGGCCCTGTTCTTCTTCAATGTTATTGTAAAGTGTTTCAGTGAGATGAATCTACATACGTGTATATTACCAGAAGGGAATACAATTGATTATATACTTCTTACATTCTGTGTTGCGTGTTTTTTGACCTGTGAAATACCGTGTCATGTAGTAGAAAATACTCCTTTCCCTAGCAGTATTTCTCATCATTTTTCCTGCAGAATATTTTCTTTTTTTTGACAGTTTCAGTGGCCCAAACTTTACTACTGGTACACTTGTGCAAAGACTAAACATGTGTCGAATTGAGTTAAATACAATTAAAAGGTAACAATATAAATAAATAATAATGCAAATTGTTAAGTATATTATTAGAGCAACCAGCCAGAACGAGTATGACAAGAAGTCAACTTCATGCCATGCGTGTGCTTCCGATGAAAGCATCTTCTGTATTCTATCTTAACTGTGAGTAGGTTTTTCTTTCATTGAATCTAAAGCTGAGCACACTGCTCTGATATGATGTTGTGTTCTGGTGAATGTGATGATGGATTAGATGTGTTAAGTTGAGTGTATGTACTCATATCAGCATCATGTTTTTACAGGTGAGTCTCCACAGATCTATTGACTGTGACTGAAATCTTAGGAGTAATTCACATACCGTTTTGAAGAGTAGTCTCAAAGCAAAAGTTCAAATAAGATCTTTGGTTTGCTCATGTTAGTAAACTCCCTTAATCTACAGGATTAGCAGAATTTCTATATCATTAATTTATCACATGTTGACTCATCAATACTTTAATACATTAAATCATCCGAGTTTCATTTATTTGTCACATGTTGTGATGGACAGTTCTCATGTCATCATGTCAAAATCGCCGGGGCGGTTCTAGGATCAGTGTTTGATTCCAGCAGCGCAGATGCAGGTACAACATAAACCTGTTAATCATTTACCTTTAAATTACAGATGTTTACTGGACTTGAAAGAGAGCAGGTCATACTCTTTATGAAGAGACAAACATGATTTCTGTCGAAGAGGTCCTCATTATTTGTCACTTGTGTTCTGTTGGTTAGAGAGTTGGACTTGTATGTCAATGTCACCTCTATTTCTATAGCGCTTTAGACAAAATACATTGCACCAAATCAGCTTAACAACAATAATAAGTAAAACAGTGTGTCATAATGCTTAATGTTAGTTAAAGGCAATGCATTATTGAATTCGGGGATGTTATCTCTCTTCAGTTTAATGGTGTCTGTGCATTCATTTTCAATTCGTTGATGTCCTCTTTGTTTACTTAAAAAGTGTTTGTGAATTCAAAATCAACGATATCGTTGTAAATGAGGAGACCCCAAGTAAGCAAACCAGATGCGACAGTGGCAAGAAAACAGTAACTCCATCGGTGACAGAAATGGAGAACAAACCTTGGGAGAAACCAGGCTCAGTTAGGGGCCCAGTTCTCCTCTTACCAGACAAATCCAGCAGTTCAAGTCCAGACTGCAGCAGAATGAAGAAGAATCATCTGTGTACTGTGGTGTTATCTCGATGATCGTCACAGGCGAGGTCTTCGCAGGGGATTGGTATCCGTGGTGTTCTTGTCTTGGACTTTGCTTTGTTTGAGGGCTGTAGAGGGCTCTTATAGTTCCGGACCCACCATCTGGGACTATCCTACTGATCCGGGTATAGCCTGGCTATAGTGACTTGGGAGAAATCTGGGCGCAGATGGGGAGCCAGTTATCCTCTGACAAGATTTTAATCAGTAGGTCGATTCCTGGTTGAAGCGAAGTCGAGAAGAATCATCTGTCTCCTGTGGTCACATCCTGATGGTCATCTGAGGCAAGGTCTTGCGAGGGATCTGCATCTGGTGTTCTAGTCGTTGTGGTCTCCGCTATCCTTCCGGGCCGTAGGGGTTCTTTCTCCACAATCTGGTCTATATACGCACTGGATCCTGGTGACTGCAATGCCATCTAATCTGGATACGGAATGGATCCGGTGGCTCTGAAGAGCTCGGAAGACGAGAGAAACAGACCAATATTAGCATAGATGCCATTCTTCTAAAGTTATAGCAGATATATTGTGTTGTGGAGAGTGTTCTCGGTTCCGGATTTCTTTAATAAATGCAGCCTAAAAATGCTTTAACGGATTTGAATATTTGAAGCATGTTAGTATTTATGTGTAAGCCAGGTTAAAGAGATGGGTTTTAATCTAGATTTAAACTGCAAGGGTGTATCTGCCTCCCGAACACTATTAGGGAAGTTATTCCATAGTTTAGGCGCCAAGTAGGAAAAGGATCTGCCGCCGGCACTTGATTTTGATATTCTAGGTATTATCAAATTTCCTGAGTTTTGAGAACGTAGCGAACGCAGAGGATTATAATATAACAGGAGCTCTTTCAAATACTGAGGTGCTAAACCATTCAAGGCTTTGTAAGTAATAAGCAAGATTTAAAAATCTATATCGATGTTTGATAGGGAGCCAGTGCAATGTTGACAGGACCGGAGTAATGTTCCTGGTTCTTGTAAGAACTCTTGCTGCAGC
Source organism: Triplophysa yarkandensis (assembly GCA_033220385.1). Taxonomy (NCBI): domain Eukaryota; kingdom Metazoa; phylum Chordata; class Actinopteri; order Cypriniformes; family Nemacheilidae; genus Triplophysa; species Triplophysa yarkandensis. The sequence goes on along the minus strand of CM065658.1, from coordinate 558,494 downwards.
ATTTTGGACTAACTGTAATTTGTTTACTAAGCGTGCAGAACAACCACCTAATAAAGCATTGCAGTAATCCAACCTTGAGGTCATAAATGCATGGATTAACATTTCTGCATTTGACATTGAGAGCATAGGCCGTAATTTAGTTATATTTTTGAGGTGAAAAAATGCGGTTTTACAAATGCTCGATACGTGGTTTTTAAGTGGAGATTTTTATCAAATAGCACACCCAAGTTCCTTACCGATGATGAAGAGCTTACAGAGCAGCCCATCAATTTTTGAAATTTTTCTAGGTTGTTGCAGGCAGAGTTTTTAGGTCCTATAATTAACACCTCTGTTTTCTGGAGTTTAGCAGCAGAAAATTACTCGTCATCCTGTTGTTTATATCGACTATGCATTCCATTACTTTGAGTTCGAATTTGTGTGTCTCACAATTATTCACGGATGAAACTAATATTTTCTTCTGTGACGCATCCTCGTTCATCAACAAACCCTGGGGAAACACCCAAACATCTTGACGCGATGATCTCGAGGTTGTGAAGACGCGAACTCCAATGTACACACGCACACACACACCTTTGATCTTCCTGATTGCTTTCTCTCTCTCTATCATCTTACTCACGTTTATTGTCACATCAACAAAGCACATGTGCCCTGATGAGTGAAATTCTTGGGAGCTTGCTCCAAAAACATCGCAGTACAGGTAACATGTAACATATAACATATAGTACAGACTTTAAAAACAGGACAGTGTGCAATATGCACATACATATAATCAGTACACACAGTGTACTATTGAACAAACACAGTTGAAAACATTCAACACAGTGTGTACATGCATACATTAAGCACTAGACATTAAACACTAAACACACAGTGTGCACGTTCTGCTTAATGTAAACAAGGATGTGCATAGAAATATGTTAAGGTGCAGCAGAGTGGATAGTACAGTAAGGAGTTGTGTATAGGATGAAGGTAGACTGTTGTATAAAGTGCAGTGTGCAATATTGTCCAGTGTTAAACTTTGGAGTTAAAGTGCAGTGTGTTGCATATTGTGTGTGGGGGTGTATCAGTTCTGATTGTTCATGAGTCTGATAGCCTGAGGGAAAAAGCTATCCCTCAGTCGACTCGTGCGAGAGCGGATGCTGCGGAAACGTCTTCCTGAGGGCAACATAGAGAGCAGTCTGTGAGATGGGTGGCTGGAGTCCCTGATGATCTTTTGGGATTTCCTTAAGCACCGCCTGGTGTAGAGCTTTGCGGTTACCAGCAGTGCTGTTACCAAACCAGGCAGTGATCCAGCTCGTCAGGATGCTCTCTATGGTGCAGGTGAAGAAGGTTCTGAGGATGCTGGGGCTCATGCCAAACTTCCTCAGCCTTCTCAGGAAGAAGAGGCGCTGTTGTGCCTTCTTCAGCACTGCGTCGGTGTGAATGGACCAGGTTTGATTCTCGCTGATATTGACGCCGAGGAACTTGACACTGCTCACCCGCTCCATAGGTGTCTCGCCGATAGTGATGGGTGTGTGTTCTCTGCTCTGTCTCCTGAAATCTACCACCAGCTCCTTGGTCTTGTCAGTGTTGAGTGAGAGGTGGTTCTCCTGACACCATTTAGTCAGGAGTACCTCCTCTCTGTAGGCCATCTCATCGTTGTCGGTGATCAGGCCTATGACGGTTGTGTCATCAGCAAACTTGACAATCACATTGGAGCTGTGTGTGGCTGTATAGTCGTGTGTGTACAGGGAGTACAGGAGTGGGCTGAGAACACAGCCCTGAGGAGCACCAGTGTTGAGGAAAAGCGGGTATGAGGTGTTGTTGCACATTCTGACCACCTGACTTCTGCCTGTCAGGATGTCCAGGATCCAGCTGCACAGAGATCTGTTCAGTCCAAGATTCTGGAGCTTCTCAACAAGTGTGGAAGGCACTATGGTGTTGAATGCTGAGCTGTAGTCTACAAACAGCATCCTCACATAGGAGTTCTTGTTTTTCAGGTGGGAGAGAGCAGTGTGTAGGGTGAAAGCAATGGAGTCTTCTGTGGAGCGATTGTTGCGATATGCAAACTGTAGAGGGTCCAATGAGGCAGGCAGTATAGAGCAGATGTAATCTCTGATCAGTCTCTCAAAACACTTACTGAAGATAGGTGTGAGAGCGACAGGCCTCCAGTCATTTAAACATGTGGTTTTGTTTTTCTTGGGTGTGGGCACAATGGTAGATGTCTTGAAGCATGAAGGGACCACAGACAGACAGAGGGAGATGGGGTCTTAATCCAGGACTCTAATTTTCCTGGTCTTTTGAGGGCTGTAGAGGGCTTTTCTATTTCCCGATCCACCATCTGGTCTGGATACGTACTAACTCTGGATGACTTCAATTTTCCTTTGATCCGGGTAAAGCCTTGATCTAGTGGCTTGGGGGAGAACAAAGCACAGTTGGGAAACCAGCTCTCCACCAAGAAGAAACCAGCAGTTCAATTTCAGGCTGCTGCAAAGCCAAGAAGAATCATCTGTTTCCTGTGATCTCATCCCGATGGTTGTCTGAGGCAAGGTCTTACAGGGGATCTGTATCCAGGGCTTCAGTTGTCCTGGTCTCCGCCATCCTTCAGGGCTGGTGGCGGCTTTTCTAGTTCCTGGTCCACCAACTTGTCTGGAAACATACTGGATCTGGGTGACTGCAATGCCTTCTGATCTGGATACAGGATGGTTCTGGTGGCTTGGTTGAACTCGGAGAAAGAGAGAAACAGACTAATATTAGCATAGATACCATTCTTCTAATGATGTAGCAAATATACCAGGTGTTGTGGAAAATGTTCCAGGTTCCAGTTTACCTTATTAATGCAGCCCAATAATCATTTAACGGATTTGGATTTTGGAACCATGTTAGTATTTTATGTGTAAACCAGATTACAGATGGGAATTTTAATCTAGATTTAAACTGCAAGAGTGTATCTACCTCCCGTACGCTATTAGAAAAGTTATTGCATGAATTAGGCAACAAGTAGGAAAATGATCATCTGCCCGCAGTTGATTTTGATATTCTAGGCATTATCAAATCGGAGTTTTGAGAATGCAGTGAACATTTAAGATTATAATGTAACAGGATCTCTTTCAAATATTGAGGTGCTAAACTATTCAACGCTTTATAAGTAATGTATAGTATTTACTATAGTAAAGATGTATAGTAATTTGACTTCGATCAGACAGAGGGTTTAGTTTCTAACATCAAATTATCTGAGAGATATAGGATCGATATCTGTTATCATATTGTCCACTGTACTATTCCACGAGGTTAGCAAAAGAGGAATCTCTGATGTGGTCATGGTTGTTTCTGTGGACAAATCAAAATGTGTTGTTTATGCAGGTCAGTTTACTGTCAATAGATTTACATCCTTGTGTGTCAGTGAAGTCTGGCTGTAGTCCAGTTTTTGCATTCACGCCTCCACAGATCTGCATGCGTTCCTGGACCTGGGAACATATCTTCACTGTGGTATGGAGACTCTGAACGCAGTATGTAGATGGCACACAGTAATATGTCTTTTTGGAATGGAAGTAGGTCCTTGTGAATTTTAATCCAGTAGTGGTTTATAAATTGTTTCACCATGTGGATGTGATTAAGGAGTTTACATTTACATTTACATTAAGGCATTTAGCAGATACTTTATCCAAAGCGGCTTCCAAAGAATTGAGAAGACAATGAAGTGGTAAATAGCACAGACAACAATAGATGAACAAGTGCTACAACGAGGTTACTAAATTACACAAAGCGAGATGACACCTAAAAGGGGAGTAAAACGTTTTTTTTTAATAATATATAGAGTGAGTACGTTAGAGAGAAGCTTTTCTAGGTTTAGACGGAAGAGATGAGTTTTTAGGCATTATTTAAAGATGTAGACCAAGTCTGCCAAACATCTTGTAAGAGGCAGATTTTTCCATCATCAAGGAACTGATGCAGAGAGAGTGATTTCTTATCCTTTGTGATGGCAAAACAAGACATTGCTCATTAGCAGACCACAGAGCTCTGGAGGGCATATACCTTTTAATCAGTGAGTGAAAATAGCTGGTTGCTGAACTTGTGGTGGTCCTGTAGGTTTAAATTCACTGCGAGCTGCTATGAGGAGCCAATGTATTTTGTATAATAAAGAGAGGTGTGATCTTATGGGTTCCTTGAACACCCCTCTTGCCGCTGCATGGTGTATCATTTGTAGAGGTGTGGCTGTGCACAGTGGGAGGCAAGCAGAGCATTGCTGTAGACCAGCCTGGACAGGACCAGAGCCTGGACTAGGATTTGTTTAGCTAGGATCTGCAGTATCTGGCAGTGGCAGCAACCTACTTCTAAGTTTTTAGCAGTCCTGGAGGCCACAATGATTGATGATCCTAGTTGATTAGAGGTCGTGATGGATCATCGGATTGGCGGAGATTACAAGAAGTTCTGTTTTAGCAAGGTTTAACTGCAGGTGATGGTGCTTTATCCAGAGCGATATGTTGCATAGGCATGCTGAGATACGGGCAAATATGGACTGATCTTCAGGTTGAAACGCAGAATGATTGGAGAAGCCATGCTTTGTAATGATGGATAACAGTGATGTCATGTAGATCAAGAAGAGCAACGGTCCAAGAACTGAGCCCTGAGGTAAACCGGTGCCAAGATTTTACGATTCCGAAATTTCACCTCCCTTCGATACCCTGAAGGATCTACCCGAGGGATATGATCCAAACCATTGGAGAGCTGTGTTAGTGATGCCCATTGCCTTGAGAGTTGAAAGGAGAATGCAGTGGTTTCGGATGTCAAGAGGTTGAATTTTCCTCCTAAGTCTCTTCCCTCTCGGAATGTGTTGAGTGTTGTCATACTTTGATTTCTCCGTAGTTAGGTGGTTAGTGAGTGGATACATCTGTACTGCTCCATGTTCCCTGTAGAATTATACGGTCCATGTCCTTAATGCTGTTTTAAGTTCTATGTTTGAGCTCTTTAGCCCAAAGGCTGTTGAGTCCAATTCCTGAAAATCCCACATTGATATAGAAAGATAAGCTGTAATCCTATTCTTATATAGATTTAAAATATGTAGTGGTTTTTTACATAGTTAACCTGGAGTTTGCGTGTTGTGTGTATCGCATGATGTCAGCTGTGCACTGATGTAGATCAGCAGCTGTCTGATCTCAATGTCCAAAGTCCAACTCTCTAAATACCATACGACTGACAGAGCAGTCTGGTTTTCAGGGTTGACTTTGTCTTTCTTTATGTGTACATGGTTGTAAAGCTCTCCTACTGTGATAACCAGGTGCACCTTGGGTAGACATGCAAATCCTTTGGAGATGTTAACTCACTAATGCAAAGATATAGGCCCTCAAGATCTCTGCGCTCCGCAAATGAGCTGAGACTTGTGGTACCAGCTCAAAAGGGTCAGAAATCTCTCTCTCGAACGTTCTCTGCTTCAGTTCCTCGATGGTGGAACGATCTGCCTCTGGCTTCACGCTTGTCAGACTCGGTCTCTGTCTTCAAAAAACACCTAAAAACTCATCTTTTCCAGCTAGACCTAACTCACTAACTCACTTCTTTTCTAACCTACTCACTCTATCAAAAAAAAGCGTCTGCTAAATGACTAAATGTAAAAAAAAATTTAAATGTATGATGTCCGAGTTGACTTTTGGATGGTGTCTGGGTCTTTTCGGGGTGGGAGTGTGGACATGGTGTTCTTGTTGTTGGAGCAGATCTCTGTAGTTCCTTATGCTACTCTGCAGATCAGATGCCCAACTCTCCTGTTCATTTCTCAGGTTGTTGGTGCCTGTGTGTATGATGATGTGTGATGGCGTTTCAAGGCTTGAGTCAGTTAATATTCTGAGTGGATTACCTGTTTTTGGGCCTGGAATCAGTTTTTCCCCTTGCAGGAAAATTCCATTGGAGTACATAAAAATGGAAATTTCAGTTTCTGTCTTGGGTGTTGAGGCTTTGGCTTTTTGTGGTTATTCCTAAGGCTTGCTGGAAATTGCAGGTGTTTTCTCCTCCCTTAGGCTGTTGTTGGTTGATCGTTTGGTAGATTATGGAGGTGTGATGGGGTTTGGTTTTGTAGATGTGGGGGAGGGCGGTGGATCTTTGCTCTTTGGGGCATTAGTAGAGAGATGTCTCATCTATGATGTAAATGTCCCTATCTGTGTGTCCCTTTTGTTGTAGCTCTTTAAATCCTGTGAGCTCCCTCCTCATGTATTCTGTCATTTTTGAGAGCTCTTTCCCCATTGTCCGATTGAGATCTTGGAAGTCTTTTTTTAAGGATTTTCTTTCTAGGGGGAAAAGATTGTTCATGATGACTCTGATTTGGATTTTCTTTTAAGTTTTGTACTGATGATTTGATTAAAATATGTCAAGTTTTTAACTCTAGTCTAGTTTTTAACTACATGTAATTTCGATGGCTTTGTATGTCTGGAGCATGTGAAGAAAATCGACATTAAATGACTTTGACACAATTTATGCAACAACTGGTAAATTTAAATGTTGCCACTGTGGTAATGTTGGCCATCAAGTTCGTGATTATCCAGATATAAAGATGCCAGAGAAATACAATAAAAAGGTTTGGCCACTTCCATAAGTACGACACGAGGGAGTAAATGTAAGTGATGCGCTTACTGTGATGTCTCGTGTTTGTGAGGATGATGTCACTAATACGGATGTAGAACAGACTCTGTTTAAAGTTCCTAATAAACGGAGGAAACATGACGGTATGAGTGATTGGAAAGCAAAAAGAAGCCTTTAATATCTAATTATGTTCATGAGGATATGGATAGTGGTAGTGATTCTGACTCATCTTGTGTTTCTCTATCACAGTTTGATTGTGATGATCATTGTTATGACTTATGATCTACCAAAATAAATGAGGGGTGCATGTGAGTGATTTTTTTCCTGTCCTAAAAAGTTTGAGAAGTCAAGACATCTTATGTCTGAGGGCTGCTTCACAAATAAAGAAGTTTACAGGTTGAAGAAAATTGTGAATAAGATATACATTGATTTGTGTAATTATAGTGGTGAGAAGAGTTAAACTTGTATAGGTGTATTGGGCTGGTTTTCTTTTTCTCTTTTTATTGACGGGTGAAGTCTTTGTTGCATCATTGAATGTAAATGGTGCGCAAGACATCAGAAAAAGAGTTGCACTATATGAAGTGATTACTCAGAATAGGCTGGATATCATTTTACTTCAAGAAACACACATTGATGTAAATAACGCAGAAGACTGGGCTAAAGAAAGGGATGGTTTCTCTATTTTAAGTCACAACGGTCTCTCATAGTTGTGTCGAAGACGACAGTATGGGGTTTCATATTGACAACCTATCGGCTCCAAACCTGAATTTGAAAGGCCAATGAAATTGGCGAATTTAATTTTCGAGAGATGAAATTTGGAGATGGCTACTCAATCATCACCTTTTGTTTTTCGGAACGAAATTTCGACTACTGAGTGAGTCTTACGTACTGGATCTACAACATGGTGCAGCGGACTGCCCCACTCAGCGACTTCCAATGGGTGTTTCAGTAGAAGCCAGAGATCTTCACTAAAATAGTAAATTTCTGTACAGAGTGTTGCTCCTTATTGCAGCAGACTCATCCAAGAAGGGGACACCCATGACTTATGCCTCACGTGTTTTAATCTCCGACACCGAGGGAGCATTTTTGGGGGTTCGCGTGCAGATGTCGATGATGATTGCGGTCACGGGTGGCTTCTTTCTTCGGAGAGCGAGCCAGCACTTTGTTGGCTTGGTTAGGCAGTCCCCTGCGTGGTGAGGATTAGTTGTCAGTAGCAACAGCTGGGAGCGATCTACTGGCTCTGGACCGGGACAACATCCTGGAGCTTTAGCTTCTAGCAGCTTGGTCCCAGGATAACCCGGATCCAGAAATGGCAGCCATGCTTACCCGAGGCATCGTGAGTATTGGGCGTCAGTGTACGGCTCCGCCGTCAATCCAACACACGCGGCTGAATGTGTAAAGCTCCCCAACTGCTGGGCCAATGACAAACTCCAATAGATTGGGTGAAGGGTTGTTGTGTAATGTCGTACTCCGGCATTTCTTCACAAAATGACTTAAAGACTATATCATTAGAATTCGGTTAATTTATCGGACTCTGTGGACAAGACCAATCTGACTCCAATTAATAATATTACAGCATTATTTATATATCATTTATATTAATTATATATCTTTGTGATAGTTACTCTGTCAGTGGGGATCTCACGACAGTCATTATATATGCTTGGATCTCACTATTATATAATTGTCTGTCTGATCTTTAGTCAGAGGTTACCGGGGAAACTAAAATCATTCAGTTCGGCTGCTCCAGGCTTGCTCATAAACATAATTATTATTATTTTGGTCACGATCATGCAACATGCTAAGTCAGGTGTTAAGTGTCTGATAAATGTGAACTTTTTCAAATATACTATATTTAATACAGGTCATCCTTCCTCTCAATCCAGATTCCTCTCAATCTACTGAAAATAATATTCTTTACAATTTTCTCAATATATCAATAACAACAATTTATTATGCCAGGCAGGTACAACATTGATTAAATCAATATAATGCATTTGTTAAGAAAACTTTGAATTCCACAAATCAACAAAATATCAAATAAACCTATAGAGACTTGGCAATTTAAGACACATGCAGTGTGGGAAGTTCTGGTTACAGATGCTCCTAAAAATAAAGAAAACATAGCACTGCATATCTAAAGACATACAATGCTGTGGGGTTCATCGTTTTAGGGTTCTCCCTGAACGGTATGCCAAGATTCCTTAAATACCCAAATGAAGTTGTAAATACCAAAGTCAAAGTCACTTTTATTGTCACAAGTGAAATTTTTGGGAGCTTGCTCCAGAAAAATTGCTGTACAGTTAACATATAACATGTAACATATTATACAGACTTAAACATAAGACAATATGCAATATGCACATACATAAAATCAGTACACACAGTGTACTATTGGACAAACACGGTCGAAACATTTAATGCAGAGTGTACATACATACATACATTAATCACTAGACATTAAACACTAAACACAGAGTGTACATACATACATTAATCACTAGACATTAAACACTAAACACAGAGTGTACATACATACATTTAGCATAAGACATTAAACAATAAAAACAGTGTGTACATACATACATTAAGCACTAGACATTAAACACTAAACACAGAGTGTACATACATACATTAAGCACTAGACATTAAACACTAAACACAGAGTGTACATACATACATTAAGCACTAGACATTAAACACTAAACACAGAGTGTACATACATACATTAAGCACTAGACATTAAACACTAAACACAGAGTGTACATACATACATTAAGCACTAGACATTAAACATTAAACACAGTGTGTACATACATACATTAAGCACTAGACATTAAACACTAAACACACAGTGGGCACGTTCTGCATAATGTAAACAAGGATGTGCATAGAAATATGCTGAGGTGCAGCAGAGAGGACGTAGTCCTGATACAGTTAGTAGTTGTGCATAGGATGAAGGTAGACTGTTGTATAGAGTGCAGTGTGTAAATATTGTCCAGTGTTAAACTTTGGAGTTAAAGTGCAGTGTGTGACATATTGTGTGTGGGAGTGTATCAGTTCTGACTGTTCATGAGTCGGATAGCCTGAGGGAAAAAGCTATCCCTCAGTCGACTCGTGCGGGAGCGGATGCTGCGGAGACGTCTTCCTGAGGGCAGCATAGAGAGCAGTCTGAGAGATGGGTGGCTGGAGTCCCTGATGATCTTCTGGTATTTCCTTAAGCAACGCCTGGTGTGGATGTCCTGGTGTAGATGTCCTGGTGTAGATGTCCTGGAGTAGATGTCCTGGTGTGGATGTCCTGGTGTGGATGTCCTGGTGTGGATGTCCTGGTGTAGATGTCCTGGAGTAGATGTCCTGGAGTAGATGTCCTGGAGTAGATGTCCTGGTGTAGATGTCCTGGTGTAGATGTCCTGGAGTAGATGTCCTGGTGTAGATGTCCTGGAGTAGATGTCCTGGTGTATATGTCCTGGTGTATATGTCCTGGTGTAGATGTCCTGGAGTAGATGTCCTGGTGTAGATGTCCTGGAGTAGATGTCCTGGTGTATATGTCCTGGTGTAGATGTCCTGGAGTAGATGTCCTGGTGTAGATGTCCTGGTGTAGATGTCCTGGAGTAGATGTCCTGGTGTAGATGTCCTGTTGTAGACGTCCTGGTGTAGACGTCCTGGTGTAGATGTCCTGGTGTAGATGTCCTGGTGTATATGTCCTGGTGTATATGTCCTGGAGTAGATGTCCCGGTGTAGATGTCCTGGAGTAGATGACCTGGTGTAGATGTCCTGGAGTAGATGTCCTGGTGTAGATGTCCTGGTGTAGATGTCCTGGTGTAGATGTCCTGGTGTAGATGTCCCGGTGTAGATGTCCCGGTGTAGATGTCCCGGTGTAGATGTCCCGGTGTAGATGTCCCGGTGTAGATGTCCCGGTGTAGATGTCCCGGAGTAGATGTCCCGGAGTAGATGTCCTGGAGTAGAAGTCCCGGTGTAGATGTCCCGGTGTAGATGTCCCGGAGTAGATGTCCCGGAGTAGATGTCCCGGTGTAGATGTCCTGGAGTAGATGTCCTGGAGTAGATGTCCTGGTGTAGATGTCCTGGAGTAGATGTCCTGGTGTAGATGTCCTGGTGTAGATGTCCTGGTGTAGATGTCCTGGTGTAGATGTCCTGTTGTAGATGTCCTGGAGTAGATGTCCCGGTGTAGATGTCCTGGAGTAGATGTCCTGGAGTAGATGTCCTGGTGTAGATGTCCTGGAGTAGATGTCCTGGTGTAGATGTCCTGGAGTAGATGTCCTGGTGTAGATGTCCTGGTGTAGATGTCCTGGTGTAGATGTCCTGGAGTAGATGTCCTGGTGTAGATGTCCTGGAGTAGATGTCCTGGTGTAGATGTCCTGGAGTAGATGTCCTGGTGTAGATTTCCTGGTGTAGATGTTTCAGGAGCAAGCTCCCAAAAATTTCCCTCACTCATCAGGGCACATATGCTGTGCTGATGTGACAATAAAAGTGAATTGAATTGAATTTTGGTTATGTAAAGATAAGACCTTCATTGCTGTCCAGAACCAGCCAAAGATTATTCACTCATATAGCCTATAGTCATTAAAAACATGTGGATAAAGATGAATAAATTCCATAAAAAGTTTAATGTTTTGTCAGTTCTTTAGGGAGAACATTGTTTTGGGAGTAATAGTTTTATGATAGTTTTTTATAATAGTTTTCTGATAGTTGTTTATGATAATTTTATGATAGTTGTTTCATCATCCTGATATTCTGATGATGTTCAGATCCAGGAAATCCTAAATATGAAGGGATTAGAAGGCAATGCCACACTGTCAACGAGAAATCAATCGGATGGGAATGTCTTCACTCCAAACACATGCCTTCGACTACACTTCACATCTTTATCATCATCATTCTCTTTCATAAACTTGAAATTTATCTTCTAACTGTTTATAAATAGATTTGAGTAAAAAATTGTCTTTATTTGTGCACTGTTCTGTTCTTTTCATGTTTAATGGGGTCTTTCTACATTACATTACATTTACATTTAACAGATGCTGTTATCCAAAGCGACTTACAAAGAGTCGAGGAGACAACGGAGCGGTAAATAGCAGAGATAACAATAGGTGAACAAGTGCTACAAGAGGTTACTACGTTACACAAAGTGAGATAAAAACCTGTAGGGGGGAAGAAAAGGGTTAAATATTTGTTTTTTATAAAGAGTGAATCGGTAAGAAAAGAGGTTTTAGTGCAAGTGTTGCTCGCTTAAGAGCAAATGGGAGGAGACTTGACGTCCAGGGAGCAGCAGCAAACATCCAGAGAGAAGGAGATACATACATCAAGTCCATATTACAACTCCTATCATCGATACTGCTGCGAGATTAACTCATGAAAAGGGGAAATTGAGGTCATAAATCGGCACCACACCAGCATGATTCCTGCTTTTTACCGCTAAAATATTAAGGCTACTTGTACATTTATCATATAACATATAGGCTATGCAACTATGTTTAAATGACTAAATATAAAGTACTTGAGTATGCCCATCATAACTGCCTTTATACCTGGGAACTGCGTTTCCCTTGCATGTGTGAATAAAAGAATAAATTATCACCTATTAGTTTATCTTTTCTGGTTTCTTTCTTTTAAATTTACACTCAGTATCTCCACTTTAAAAAGTACAATAGTGTGAATGGCATATTATGTATAAGGAATATAATCTTGGATGGAATGAATCCACATGTGATTTTGTGCTTAATCAAATGCTTACAAGAATCTTTTCTAGTTGTCGGAAACCAGCCATGTTACACTGAATAACAATATGAAACAAGAGAAACGTTCTCTGAGACTAGAAAAAAGTCAATCCTTGCTGGAACATTTATTTTTGTATTGTTTTTTGTCACACTTCACCACATTTAAATGTTTCTGTACTAATTTTATTTAATATATTCTTCACTACCAACATGTACAACTAACAAACAAAGATCTTCAGTCTAGCAACAAAATACAAAATTGAATTTTATCATGCCAAAGTTAATAAATAAGTTTTTTGTTTAAAAATTAAGACATTTTACAAACCAATCACACATCTACACCATCACTAAGCCTTTTAAAGTTTAGGGTTGGCAAAAAAAAAAATTCTTTTTGTCATACAGTTCATCATCCATAATTTCAAAGGTGAAAAGGAAGGGAGTCAGGATTTTGTCTTCATCCATGTCACCATCATAGAAAATCAAGAATACAGATCTTGCATTGTTATGGGCAAGAAGGCATCCTCCTCCTCCATTCTGGTGATCTGTGGTAGATGGATTTTCCTAGTGAAGTTGGTTCAATTTTCCTTCACCCGGTCATCTGAAGCTGTTTTATCACAGCGTCTTCTTTTGGGCAAAAAGACATTTCAATATTAATGTTATTAGTTCGTTGCTGCTCAAATTTTTTTGTGTAATATTAAAGATTATTGCATAAACAATAATAAACAATCCATAAACATTCCTAGTACATACATGGATTCTCTTAATTAGGATGACCACCAACTCCTGATTGCAGGCATGTTTATCTTCATAAAAGATGCCAAAGTTTGTTTTGGTTAACAAATAACCTTAAATTGATATTAAGGGACTGGTTCCTAGGCTCCATTAGCAACAAATACATCATTTCTGTGTAGATTTATGAAATTATTAATTCAGTTATACTTACAATGATACACATGTCAGTATTTCATCATTTATGGCATAGTTTTTAGTTCTTAACAAGTCAGCATTAGACCTTAACTGAAAGTGTGTATGATTACATTTGTAACAGCAGAAAGATCATATCATTATGTTTTAAGAACATTGACTGTGTAGTCTGTGTAGAGGAATACGAAAGATCCTAACAATGTTGGGTGATCGGTGATTGGCCTCATCAATGACAACAAGGAGACTTCCTATAGGGAAGTAGTACAGCACCTGGCCACAGCACCTGGTGTGCTGAAAATAACCTGCTACTTAACACCACTAAGACAAAGGAGCTCATTGTAGAACAGGAAGAAGAAAGGAAGCACGCATGACCCCATCCACATGTTTGGATGGAGGGTTATTGAGTGCTTATCCAGTTTCAAGTTCCTGGGAACCACCTTCTCGGAGGACCTGTCCTGGAACCCGAACACCTCAAGCCTGGTCAATAAAGGCTCACCAGTGCCTGTTCTTCCTCAGGACACTCAAGAAGAACCAGGTGTCTTCAGCCATCCTGGTGAACTTTTACCAGTGTGCAATCGAGAGCATCCTGACCAGCTGTTTCACAGACTGGCATGGGAACTGCTCAGCGGTTGACCGCAAAGCACTGCAGAGGGTGGTGAAAACTTCCCACTGCTTCACAGGGACAACACTTCCTGCTATTAAGGATATCCAGAGGAAAAGCTGTGTTCATCGAGCATGCAGCTTTCTCAAGGACTCGTCTCACCCTGACCACAGACTGTTTAACCTCCTGCCCTCCGGGAGGTGCTTCAGGAGCTAAATGACTTTTATGCTCGTTTCAACAACGACAGCAAGGAGACGGCCACCAAAATCATACCCTCAGCAGACCACCAACCTCTCAAACTCACCTTCACAGATGTGCACACTTCACTCAGCTGGGTCAATGCACGCAAAGCTGCCGGCCCAGATGGTATTCCTGGACGTGTGCTTAGGGCATGTGCGGAGCAGCTTGCTGGGATCTTCACAGACATTTTCAATCTGTCCCTCAACCAAGCAACTGTGCCAACATGCTTCAAGTCCACATCCATCGTACCTGTGCCGAAACACTCCTCCCGAATGTGCCTGAACTACTATCGCCCCGTAGCACTCACACCCATCATCATGAAGTGCTTCGAGCTCTTGCACACCTCAAAGACTGCCTCCCATCTACACTGGACCCACATCAATTTGCCTATCGCAGAAATAGGAGCACAGAAGACGCAGTATGCTCAGTTCTGCACTCTGCACTCACACACTTGGACAATGTCAACACCTATGTACGGATGTTGTTTGTTGACTTCAGCTCAGCATTTAACACCGTGATCCCCTCCAAGCTGACCTTCAAACTTGCAGACCTGGACATTAACACCCCTCTCTGCAGCTGGATTATGGACTTTCTGACCAACAGGCCTCAGCATGTTAGGTCAGGCCACACCCACTCCACCACCATCACACTTAATACCGGCATACCACAGGGCTGCGTGCTGAGCCCATTCCTCTACTCCCTTTACACCCATGACTGCAAGCCTGTGCATGGATCCAACTCCATCATTAAGTTTGCAGATGACATCACGGTGATAGGCCTCATCAATGACAACGATGAGACTGCCTACAGGGAAAAGATACAGCACCTGGCCACTTGGTGCGCTGACAATAATCTGCTTCTAAACACCACCAAGACCAAGGAGCTCATTGTGGACTTCAGGAAACAGAAGTGTCTCCAGCTTCAAGTTCCTGGGAACCACTATCTCTGAGAACCTGTCCTGGAACTCTAACACCTCCAGCCTGGTCAAGAAGGCTCACCAGCGCCTCTTCTTTCTCAGGACACTGAAGAAGAACCAGCTGTCTTCAGTCATCCTGGTGAACTTTTACAGGTGTACGATCGAGAGCATCCTGACCAGCTGTATCACAGTTTGGTATGGGAACTGCTCAGTGGCTGACCGCAAAGCGCTGCAGAGGGTGGTGAAAACTGCCCAACGCATCACAGGAACAACACTTCCTGCTATTGCAGACATCCAGAGGAAATGCTGTCTTCGTCGAGCTCTCAGCATCCTCAAGGACTCCTCTCACCCTGACCAAAGACTGTTCCCCCTCCTGCCCTCTGGGAGGTGCTTCAGGAGCCTCCGGACAAGGACAAAAAGATTAAGGGACAGCTTTTTCCCTAAAGCTGTCTCCTTACTGAACTCTTCCCTCTGACACCTTTCATTCACCCCCCCCACCTTACACACAGACTCCTCCCCCCTCTATAACACTACACTTGATATTACTTATTTAAAATACTCATCACAATAACCAGTTGTTACATGCACTACTGTTCACTCAGTAACACTGGACAATCCATTTGCACACGGAAAACAAAATTCCAATGCACTTTACCATCCACTACAATACTGTAAATTACGTTTATAGTTTTGTCTAAAGTGTACATACACTTTTACATAATGTATAGGATGTTCATAGCACACCTGCCTGTATATCTGCTTGTATATTACCTGTAAATCTGTCCATAATACTTATCTATATTCATATATTCTGTGTTATTATTGTATATATTACATATATATCCTTTATTTACTGCTTATTGCACTTCTGATTAGATGCTAACTGCATTTCGTTGCTTTGTATCCTACACGTGCAGTGACAATAAAGTTGAATCTAATCTAATCTGATCTAATCAAAGCAGCTGAACAGCATTAATTAGTAAAACAGTGTGTCATTATTCTTAATGATAGTTAAAGGCAATACATTATTGAATTTGGGGATGTCATCTCTGTTCAATTGAAATAGTGTTTGGTGCATTCATTTTTAATTTGTTGATGTCTTCTTTCTATACTTAAAAACTGTCTGTGCGTTCAAATTCAAATCAATGATATTGCTGTAAATTAGGTGACCCCAATTAAGCAAGCCATAGGCGACAGTGGTAAGGAACCAAAACTCCATCAGTGACAAAATGGAGATCAAACCTTGGGAGAAACCAGGCTCAGTTGGGGGGCAAGTCCTCCTATGACCAGACGAATCCAGAAGTTCAAGTCCAGGCTGCAGCAGAAGGGAGAAGAAGCATCTGTGTGCTGTGGTCGTATCCCGATGAGCGTCAGAGGCAAGGTCTTCCCAGGGGATTGGTATCCGGGGTGTTCTTGTCCTGTTCTTCGAATTGTTTGAGGGCTGTAGAGGGCTTTTCTATTTCTGCTCCAGATACATACTGACTCCGGCTTAAAGCAATGTCCTACTGATCCGGGTATAGCCTGGCTGCAGTGGCTCGGGTTAAAGCTAGGCGCAGATGGGGAGCTACTTATTCATTGACTAGATTTTAACCGGTAGGTCAATTCCTGGCTGCAGCAAAGTTGAGAAGAATCATCTGTTTCCTGTGGTCCCATCCCGATGGTCGTCTGTGGCAAGGTCTTGCTAGGGATCTGTATCTGCAGTTTTAGTTGTTCTGGTCTCCACAGTCTTTCCGGGCTGTAAGGGTCTTTTCTCCACCTGGTGACTGCAATTACCTCTGATCTGGATACGGACTGGATCCGGTGGCTTCGATGAGCTCGGAAGAAGTGAGAAACGGACCAATATAAGCTTAGTTGCCATTCTACTAATGATACAGCAAATATATAGTGTGTCTTATGGACGGTGTTCCCGGTTCCATTTTTCTTAATTAATGCAGCTTAAAAATCCCTGTTTACCCGGTAAAAGAGATGGGTCTTTAATCTAGATTTAAACTGCAAGAGTGTATCTGCCTCCCAAACACTGTTAGGTAAGTTATTCCATAGTTTAGGCGCCAAGTACGAGCCTTCAGTTGTTGAAGACCTACAACTGGCAAGGGCGGCCTCCAAGTCATCCATTCTCATACTACTGTGAACATAGTTTAGGCGCCAAGTACGAGCCTTCAGTTGTTGAAGACCTACAACTGGCAAGGGCGGCCTCCAAGTCATCCATTCTCATCCTACTGTGAACATCGCTGCCTCTCTACCGTCTCTCTATATCCATAAAGCTGCGAGTCCTGATGGCATCCCAGGCCGTGTACTCAGAGCATGCACATACTATCTATCCTGTGTTTTTACAGACATTTTTTAACCTCTCCCTCTGTCTGTCTATGGTTCCTTCATGCTTCAAAACATCAACCATTGTGCCCATACCAAAGAAAAATAAAACCACATGCTTAAATGACTGAAGGCCTGTTGCTCTCACACCCATCGTAAGTAAGTGTTTTGAGAGACTCATCAGAGATTGCATCTGCTCTGTGCTGCCTGCCTCATTGGATCCTCTACAAGGGTGCATATGGCAGTAATCATTCCACAGATGAAGCCATTGCTTTCACCCTATACACTGCTCTCTCCCACCTGGAAAATAAGAACACCTATGTGAGAATGCTGTTTGTGGACTACAGCTCAGCTTCCACACTTGTCATGAAGCTCCAAAATCTTGGACTAAACAGACCTTTGTGCAGCTGGATCCAGGACTTCCTGACAGTCAGAAGTCAGGTGGTCAGAATGGGCAACAACTTTTCATTCTCGCTGACCCTAAACACTGGTGCTCCTCAGGGCTGTGTCCTCAGCCCACTCATGTACTCCCTGTACACACATAACTGTAAGGCCAGACAAAGCTGCAAAGCTCTGAAAAGGGTCCTGACACATCTGTGGAGGCGAACTTCCTTCCCTCCAGGACATCTACACAAGGACATCTACACCAGGACATCTACTCCAGGACATTTACACCAAGACATCTACACCTGGGGCCTCATTTATAAAGCTTGCGTACGCTAAAAACGGAGCTGAAAACATGCGTACGCCAGTTCCTGCGCAAAGGTTGGGATTTATAAAGAAAAACTTGACGTGAAAACGTGCGCACCAACATGCAAACTCTGACCCATGCGTACGCACATTTTGAAGACAAAGCAGTTTGGCGAAACTGATGGTGAGTTGAGGAACTGACTGTGGATGAAGGTAATTAACCCTTAGGTCCCGGTTACAACAAAAAATACAAATAACATTAAATCACCATGATGGGTCCTAAAGAAACCTACATGCATGTTTAGTTTAAAGACATAAAAGGAAATATATGCTGAGAGTACATAAATGTTTCTTTCACTTCCATTCTTAAATGGATGTACGCCTATCACTCATCATGTGATTAATGTGATAAGTTGTAAATGATTAAATATGATCACTGAAAACATAAGTAGTCTACTGCAGCAACACTTCAATGCATATTGTGTGATGGATGAGCTGGCACTGCTGGCAGATTATGCCAATGGCAGACTTCGGAGGGACCCACAACACCAGCATGAAGAGCCTGACCCACAACACCAGCATTAAGAGCCTGACCGACAACACCAGCATTAAGAGCCTGACCCCCCCCCTCCAAACAAGAAGGACATCATCAGGGTGCAAGACTCCGTCAGGGAGTAATGCGCCGTTTGTGAAGAACAACAGTGCAAAGGGTCATTCTTAAACAAGATCCTTTAATGTAGATGCAATGTCACCGCACAACCCTTATTTGCTTAAGCTCATCTGCGACGACAGTAATTGCATTAATGGTGTCACTCTGTGTCTGCAGAACAGCCTCAGTCAGCACCCGTCCACTTCCAGCTGTGCGTAATGCACGGGACTCCCGCACCTGTGCTGGGGACCTCGGGGAACTCCAGAGCCCCTGCAAACTCTGCGCTGGGAGTTTCGTCACACTGCTCTCACGCAGACTCTGCAAGAATAAGGACTTATCCATTTATTAAAAATGTATTTAAATTAATTGAGCACGCAAGCAATAAAGTTATTTACCAGGTTCTCCTGTATCAGCACATGTGTGTGTCTCTCTCTCTCTCAGACACAATGCCACACACACTGGTGTCTCTCTCCCTCTCAGACACAATGCCACACACACTTGGTTGGCAGAGAATCGGGGGCACCTTTGCCCTCACCAGTCGCCCACACATTCTGTCGGCGAGAGACAAACCGTTTCTTTATTCCCATCTTAAGATCGGAACACTTCTCTTTTATATCTGGATCGGTTCTGTTTACCGCAGCAGTGATGTGTTCACACTCTGAATATTATTTTTATTAGTAATTCCACCAAACAAAATAACCTTCCTTTCATCCACCTCACTCACAAGAAACTCTATTTCTGCCTTGCTCTCCATTGTTTTAAAAACACATATTTTTATAATTCCGTGCTCTATTTTTAATATGCATGGCCACTGAGCTCATTTGCATTGTCTATATATGGTTAAATGTGGGCGGATAGAGGGCGGTACATGAGATTTTTTGCGTGCGCAGATTATCCGCTAGGTTGTGATTTATAAAGTGAAAATTGCGTGCAGGTGTGCGTACGCATGCTTTTATAAATCTGAATATTTTTTTGCGTACGCTATTTTTGGCTTTTGTGCGTACGTAGAGTTTTATTAAGGATCCTACGCACACTTTTATAAATGAGGCCCCAGGACATCTACACCAGGTGGTGCATAAGGAAATCCCGGAAGATCATCAGGGACTCCAGCCACCCATCTCAATACTTTACTGGAGTTATCCGCTGGTTTTGACACTGTTAACCACAGCATTTTCCTTTCGACTCCTAAGGAAATCGGCGTCTCCGACACGGCTCTACAATGGTTCTGATTGTACATAGGGTTTCGTGGATAGGTGAAGTCTCAGAACCAAAACGTCTTGACACCGGTGTACAACAGAGCTCAGTTCTTGGACCGTTGCTCTTCTCGATCTACATGACATCACTGAGATCAGTCATTCATAAGCATTGCTACTGATTCAAAGTTATAGACCCTCCAGATCTCTGCGGTCCGCAAACGAGCCATGTCTTGTGGTGCCATCTCAAAAGGGTAAGAAATCGTCCTCTGGTACCTTCTCTGCATCGATTCCTCGATGGTGGAACAATCTGCCTCTTGAATCACACTTGGCAGACTCGGCCTCTAACTTTAAAAAAACACCTTAAAACTAATCTTTTCCGTCTACACCTATCCCACTAGGAAAACCTTCTTTCTAAACAAAATCACTCTATAAATATATTAAAAAAATTAACCTTTTTCCTCCCCTACAGGTTTTATCTCGCTTTGTGTAACTTAGTAACCTCATTGTAGCATTTGTTCACCTATATTTACCGCTTCATTGTCTCCTCGACTCTTTGTAAGTTGCTTTGGATATATGCCTAAATATAAATGTCATGCAAGTTATTTTCCTAATTTGGGATTTCATGAGAGCTACACATTTCAAAAAAGTTGGGACAGGTAGCAACAAGATGCCGGAAAAGTTAAATGTACATATAAGGAACAGCTGAAGGACCGATTTAGAACTTATTAGGGCAAATTGGCAACATGATTGGGTATAACAAGAGCCTCCCAGAGTGGCAGTGTCTCTCAGAAATCAAGATGGGAAGAGGATCAATCAATCAATCAATCAATCAATCAATCAATCAATCAATCTTTTATTTGTCACAGACACTGTTACATGCTGTGAAATGGCACCCTCCGACCATAAACACATAACTCATTCAAGGGAAGACAGATCGGAGAGGTAGTAAGGAGAACATCAAGAACATAAACTGGACATGACATTGCAATGGGGAGGGGGACAGGGAATGTTGAGGTGTCCAATGTGGGCAACAGCCATCTGTCCCGGCAGTTATGAAAAGTACTGGATCCAGACCTGCCTGCCCACACCAGCGGTGAAAAGTATGCGAAGGCATGGGATACAGGTAGAGGTAGTGATTGTCTATCTGTAGCTGTGTACGTATGTGTGTGTGTGTGTGCGTGCATGTGTGTGTCAGTGAGTCTGTGAGGCCTGGGGAAAGGAAATCAGATCGTCTCGTTATCTTGTTCTCGTGGAGGTTGTTTGTCTTCAATACAGGCCTTGGCCAAGGCCGTCTGAAAGGGTTGAAGCCGAAACAAAATATTCTTCTTCAAATTTAGGAAGATATCTGCTAGTTTCCGCAGGTATTTAATGTCCAGCATTGGTCGCCAGGTCAGCCAAATTCTGTTGCATAGTTTCTAGTTTCTCCAAGATGTTTTCCATTTGCGGTCCATGGCCCACCCGTTGTTTTCCATTTTACGGTCTATGACCACCATGATGTTTTCCAGTTAATGGTCCTTAGCCAAAGTCTGAGTACTAGCAGCTCTGCCCATCACTGTCTCAATCCAGCAGGTCAACTTGTTGGGGCTTTGAGCATTGACAGCTTTTAACAATCGCCGATACCACAGGGTCCCAACTAATCCAATCAGCAGAATCCCTGTTACCAAAGTTCCGAATAGGTAAATATCTTCAATATCCTCCAGGGACAATGTCGCCAGGCACAATGTTGCGCCACTTCTCCCACCTGTCCATCATATATCCAGCTGCTAATGTTCCTGCAGGTCAGTTGGGTTCCCCGAACCCAGGCTTCTCGTCGAGAATAGGGTTTCAATTGCATTCAGAGACCAGCTAATCAAATCCATAATTCCTTTTCTGTTTCGAGAGCAGGGTAAAGAGAGTCTCAGAAAAGACTAACAAGACATAGCAAGGAGATATAAGGGAAGGAGAAGGAAAAGATATGACCGCCTTCGCCGAGAGCCAAACGAGAGACGATCAATGAACTGTTGCAAAGTGGAAAACTGTTCTGTGGTCAGACGAAAACAAAATTTGAAATTCTTTTTGGAAAACTGGGACGCCATGTCATATGGACTAAAGAGGACAAGGACAACTCAAGTTGTTATCATCACTCAGTTCAGAAGCCTGCATCTCTGATGGTATGGGGTTGGTATGATTGTGTCTGGCACGGGCAGTTTACACATCTGGAAAGAAACCATCAATGCTGAAAGGTATATCCAAGTTCTAGAACAACATATGCTCCCATGGTCTCTTTTAGGGAAGATCTTGTTTTTTCCAACATGACAATGCCAGACCGCATACTGCATCAATTACAACATACAGTGGTAAAAATGGCCTTGTCCCAACTTTTTTGAGATTTGTTGATCGCATGAAATTTAAAATAAACTTATTCATACCTTAAAATTATACAGTGTTTGTCACACTGATATGAAATTACTGATGTTTACACAAAATAGAATATTCACATAAATCTGATTAATTACAAAAACATATAAATTGGGCTTTAATAATAGGCAAAAAGAATAACTTTTAATTTATGTGGGTATATAAAATAACAAAATTAAGTATATAAATAAATTGCTTTATATATTTTGGCTTCGTAGTTTTTAATATTGCTTAAAGTATTTTGAAGTACCTTTTTATTGCGTAGAAATGAACGGAGAGGTGTTATTTCACCTGAATGTATCAGAAAATAAATTTCTTGTATTAAATGGTCTATTTCATACAAATTTTAGAAATAAAGGTGACATCATAAAGTTTTATTTTAACTAAATAATCAACAAGGAAAAAATCGTCAATCTTAACATTTTAAATATTAACAATCAAATCAATATCCAACAGATTGTTTTCCAAAAACAAAAGTTACAGAAATGATCCAGGTTTAATTTAATGTTCAAATAATGCATTAACAGTATCACTTCTGTGTAATATTTTAAAGGACATATCTCTTTAAGGTAAGGCTAATAAATATTTTCTGATTAAGAGGATAATACATTTTCGAAAATGTGATAAAAAATCCTATAAAAATAGCAATTTCCCAAACAAATATCATGTCACTGCAAACAATTTGTTCATCTAAGGGCGACAACCAAATTTTACTTTAGATTGTACCAAAATGAACCTAAATTGTACATAAATTAAAGTAAATCATCATATGATAAAAGTAATTCTAGCTATGAACACCTGTTTGATCTTACAGTAGTTTATGAACTTATATAAACACGACTAAAAATATCAAAATCTCGATGGCGCCATAATGTCATATAATAATGTGTCTGAGCGACAGCAACACCTTATGGACTCAGACGCACAAGCGCACAACTAATGTGACGGTGTTATTGTTGTTTCTTGAGAATGTGATAAATGTGAACCATATATCTCATATTCACTTGGGGTGAATAAAAGACTTAAGATCAAATGTTGCTCTTTTTATTCTCTTTTTAACAGTATTACAGGTTAAAACCTAATTAGAAATAAACACACTTTCATTAACACAAACATGAATGAAGGGAGTGATTAGGCCCAGCCCATTGAGATAAAAAACATAATATAACAGAAAAAGAGTTATTATAAGATCTTTAGCAGAGCTAAATATAAGTTTACATTTGCAGAGAAATAAAGAATATTACGATTATAATCATCCAAAAGAGACTCTGAAGTGTCTGCAGTGTTTGTTAAAGCACAAAACTCATTCTGCTGCCAAGGACAGACTTTGTATGATATCGATTTTAGAAAAATACACAGATATGTTGTTTTGCAGCACCCTTAAATTTACAAAACACTCCAGTGACAGAGAATATATAACAAGATTAAAGTATTTGAATATAAAGCACGTCTCAGTCTTGAATCCAGTGTGTAAAAGACATGAATAATAAATAGCAATAGCTTTTCTCATGTGACGCTACACACAGTACAATGATTTTTGTGATGTCCTGTGATATGTGATGTCATGAGCCAGTGGTGTTTGTCCTGTCAGACACATCACATATCAACACTTCATTCATGTGATGACGGAACCACAAACCAGTGAACATGAAGAAGAAACATGAAGCTGGTTTCAAACGAATGAACAGACACCCATAATGCAATGCGCTGAAGTCAGACAGTAACTGAACATCATCAGGATTCACTCTTATTTATCCTCCATACAACTACACAACAGATTGAGGTTTTTCACTACTCTCTGATTGTTTTAAAATAGTTGATATAAAAGTAGTGTTGTTTAACACTGCAGAAATGATCATGAGTATCTCCTGATCATCAGTTCAAACGCAAAAAAAAATCACAATTCTGTCATATGTGACTCTTTCTTCAGTGACAAACAATTGAAGATATTTTGAGAAATGTCTTAGTGGTTTTGTGTCATAATAAAATGAAGTTCAATGTTTAATTTTCAACATTCTTGGAAATATCTCCTGTTGTGTTTGGATGAAGAAGTGATGAAAGTGTAATGAAAGAAATGTCCTCAGATCTGGAAGTGTAAATATCTCAGTAGTGAACACAGGTGAATCTATTTCAGATTTTGATATCTTATGATTATTGTCATGATGGTCTACTATTTAAACAATGATTTATCAATTGTTAACAAACACAGTGACAAGAATGATAGGAAACCTGAAGAGAACTTAATGAATAAACAGAGCAGAGAAGATAGTCTTGGATAATCTGCCGGAATGATAATGCTTGAAAATAAATAGAAAAGACACGACTAGTTTAATGCTTCTTGCCACAAGCTGCAGAAAGCATTCTAGACCGTTAAATGTGTGTCTGAAGGAATTCTTTGGCCCACATGTGAAATAACACATTTCCTCCCAAATGAAGAATGAAACACAAACGTCACAAGCAAAAGAGAAAATTGTCCATTAAAAAAACCTTATGTTCAGATGTTTTCAGACCCAGAGGAAACGATGAAAGCTCAGGGGAATATTTCAGGAAAATTTCTGCTGATCCTGATTTGCGTTTAGAAGCGATCATCTCTTTGTTGAGCAGGTGACCTGAATGGGCTGAGCCCGAGACTTCGTCGAGGATGTATCCTCTCTTTGGCAGCATCTAGCGGTTTGCTCAGGTCGATGAGGGAACAATCAGAGGGAGCCACCCTGAGAGACAGATTAGGACTTCCGTTTGTGGAGCAGGGAGCAGAGCGAGAGGTCGGAAATGGGGTGGAAAAAGGGTCAAAGACGGAGGCGGGGTCAGACTCCACCTTTAGAAGAAAAGGGTCACAGTCTGGAGATGGGAACAGGTCACAATTTGTGAAGGGGTTGGTGGGAGAGGGTTGGCGGTACCCGAGTCGAGGGCTCGTGGGGTTACTGGATGAGATGGATCTCCTAACACCCATTCTGTCTGACCCACTAGCAGAAATAAAACTCCACGGGTCGATGCGAGGCCGGATGGGTGAGGGTCGGGGGCGAGGGACGATGTTCACCTCCAAACGATGAGGTTGAGGACTCCACAGATGAGGGTACAATGGATACATTGGATATCTGTCTTCAATCTCAAACATGTCTTGACACAGTGGAAGATCCAACACTGTAAACACATGACAGAGAACATTTAACACAACTTTGACTGTAAGGTGTTCAATACAATTTTCAAAGACCTTTATTAAGGTGTTTTCACACAATTTAAAAACTGAAATTGGCAGTTGAACAGCGTTTTTGAAGGCATAGTGTTTTTCAGTTTAGACGCGCTGTGGTTGCTATGATATGGAGTTTATAGAGGAAAAGGATTTTATTTAAGGGCTGAATCTAGAAAAGTAGGGATTACCTGCAAGCAAGAAGCTAAAAGTACTATTGAATTAAATGATGTTTTATCTGGGCAGTCCCAGGGCAAGTAAGACATTTATCCAGGTATTGTTTCTTCGTAACAAAATTACAATAGTACGCTAAAGAAACCTAACGTTATTCTCAAAAACGAGCAACGTTATTTTCTCATTCAATTACTCGCGGTAAAGTTGTTGTTCTATGTTGAAAGTATTTGTCCCGCCCCTGCTGTACTGTGATTGGATGTCTGCGTAACAAGGGACATTGATAGGCTAAGAATTCTACCCCCAAACGAAATGCTGAGAGCAGGCGAAGGTAATAAAAAGATCTGAGTGGCACAATGTGAATGCAGGAAAAGATGATGTCACAGGATGATCAGAATGTAAGGATTTTACCCAGCTGTGACGCACTTCTTATCCTGCCCTCTCCTTCCTGAAACAACACGTCACCGCCCATCTCTCCATTCGGCATCCCATCTACGGGACTCTTCTGAGTCATGTGACGGGCCCACCGGTCTCTCTCTCTAGGGTTAGGTGGCGGGGGGTCAAGAGGAAAGGGTTTCACATCAGATGGTTTTAACCTGTCGACTAATCCTCTGGGAAGAGAGTCTGTGCTGAATGTGATCAGATCTCCCACCACCTCCGTCTGGAATGCTGGCTCCGGGTCTGGTGAGGGTATGTGAGTCCTGCATGACGATCGAGGGGGGGGTGTGGGGGGTTGTTGAGGCTCCAGACAGTGACCCAGAGCCACAGAGGCCAGCAGGGCAGCACTGCCGAGCAGAGCACGGTGTGTGTTTTTAGTGAGAGAGGACAGGACGGGCTGATCAGATTTGGGAGAGCTGCAGGGGGAAGAACCTCCTTCTTCAATCACTGAGCATTCTGTAAGACACAAATGAGACAGCTCTTTGACTGACACTGCAAATTTCCACTTGTACTGCTGTCTGTGTGCATGTGTGCGTGCGTGTGTTTTACCGTTGTGGTTGAATTCCGGTGTGATGGATCTGTATTCCTCAAAATCCGCTTTAGAATCCTCTTTTTCATTACTGTCCATATCTAAAAGTTTAGCTCTCATTGACAGACTGACACACACACACACACACACACACACACACACACACACACACACACACACACACACACACACACACACACACACACACACACACACACACACACACACACACACACACACACACACACACACACACACACACACACACACACACACACACGAATTATCTACAGTTATTAAATATAAATTATAAACATTGAACAGCAGTCTGTCTGTCTGTCTGTGTGTGTGTGTGTGTGTGTGTGTGTGTGTGTGTGTGCTCATGCATGCGTACCTGTTTTCTGGTGTACTGAGTCTGAGAATCTTTGGACTTTTGGGGCTTTTAGGACTCAGATGTGGAGCTGCAAACCCCCTCTCACCATTTGACTGCTTGAGCGGAAGAGAATCCACAGGCCAAACTGAACTCCAGCGACTGTCACTCGGCACTAATATACAGAGAGGTCAAGAATTAAGTGAAATCTATAGAGAAAGTGTACGTGTGTCTGTATGTATGTTGGACACACTTACGCTGTATAGCCCGGAAGCGCGGCCCAATAGACGGCGAGCCAAGATCTGGAGAGTTACGTCTTTTCTCCAAACACGGAGATGCTTGTACTGTGATCTTATGAATAAAATCTACGTAAAACACAATTTAAGCACATCATTATTAGCAGAAAACACTGAGTGTTTGTGCGTATATTTGTGTGTGTGTGTGTGTGTGTGTGTGCTCACCCTGTGGCATGCTGATCTTCTCTCCATTCTTCACCTTGAGTTTGTGTTTCTTGAAGGTTCCTTTGCGTTTCTTGACGTTAGGTTTTTGGTTCTGGTTCAGATGTAGAATGAGAAGTGAAAGTTCTCGCTCAAACACGTCCTGCTCCCACTGAGCCAACTGCTGCTCCCGCTGCCGGAGGACCTCCTCATGACACTTCTGCTCCAGAGCAGCTCGCTTCAGCTCCTCCTCACGACAACGTAACTCCTGCCAACACACACACGCACACGCAGGCACACACGGACACACACGGACACACACACAGACACACACACAAACACACACACAGACACACACACAGACACACACAGACAGACACACACAGACAGACACACACAGACACACATGCACACAGACACACACACACACACACACAGACACACACACACACACACACACACAGACACACACACACACACACACACACACACACACACACACACACACACACACACACACACACACACACACACACACACACACACACACACACACACACACACACACACACACACACACACACACAGACACACGAAATGTTAGTCTGGCTGCAGTGTGTTTTGCTTCTTGTAGAAGGTATGCAAATGTCGTCACTCCCTCGAGTCGTAAGACACAAAATGTCTGGTTTCCCACTTAATAGGCTGTGTTCCTCGGCATATTCATGTGGGAACCTAATGTTAGTATATGGACTCTGTAAATCTACAATTAAGATGTAATTAATATTTTCTATGTTTGTTATGTATGCGAAAACGAAGCTTAGCTTTAATATTATATTTCTAATATCATATATGTAATATTGGGATTATAACACTCAGTCCTGTTCAGCAAATCTAATCATATTCACTAAATATCATCTTATTATTATACTGATTCTCAAACGATTCTTTTCCCTTCTCTAATGTGCTCAATGTATGGTCTAAATCAGAGGTCGTGGACATATAAAACAATGAGAACTGTTTTTTAAAGAAACTGAGCCGCACGTCTATACATCTGAGAGGTGCTTTTGTCTCAGGGACAAAAAATCATCGCCATAAATGTCCCTATTTCTTCTAATATCTTTAAGTGACATCAGTGTACAGTTGTATTAAACACTGAGACATGAATACAGATGGAGAGTGTTTGGTACCTTCTCTTTAGCTCTGAGTTCATCAAACATGTCCTGAATCTCCAGCTTCCAGTCATCCTGCAGAGAATGAAATGAATCTGGAGGCATGTCTTCTATCACCTGTCTCTCCAGAGCGCCGAGCTGATCCAGTATAGAACTGAAAGTGGGTCTCCTGTGAGGATCCTGATCCCAACACTCTTATAACACACAAAGACAAATTCATTTACACTATAACACACAAACACACGACAAAGTAATTGAATGAACGCACCAGACATGAGCTGAGCGAAAGGTTCAGGACAGGTGGATGGAATGGGAAGAGTGAGTTTATTCACAGCCACTCCGTAAGCCACAGCCAGACCATCAATACCTCTGTACGGAGCTTCACCTGTTAATAACTCCCACAACAACACTCCATAACTGACACGCGCACACACACGCGCGCACACACGGGCACACGCACGCACGCACGCACGCACAAACACACACACACACACACACACACACACACAGGGATTAAATGAAATACAAACAAAAACGTAAATAGACAATAATGCTTCTCCTAATATTAGCTGCAGTATACAAAAGATTACTTGAAAAACTTATCAGGATTCATTTATAGGTGAAACTATTTGCGAAAATCGTCAATTACAGCTGTTCATTTGTGTTGATTTCTGCATTTAGGCAGTGTGTTAAGGAACAGAGTGCATTGGGAAATCAGATATTTTAAAATGCATAAGATGACCTGTGCTTTAAATATGCCTCTAATTGTTTGGTTTTTACATTAAATTATTTTGTTTTAGATATTTAGAATTTATCATTGAGCTGCTTCACAAAAAAATTATAAAACATTTCAAAACTGTAATGTAAAATCTTGATACATTAGTACACTTATAGGAAAATCTGCATTTTCAACGTTGTTAACTAAATTTCCCGCTGCATTAGTAGAATCTGTTGCTAAAGGGATTGTAAGCTGTTAGTTTTTAATAAAGTGAGTTTGTGTTGATTATCTTTATTTTGTTAACACATTGCTGTGTCATGAAGGATGATCAAGTTATTGTTCCAAGCACTTGTGATCACGAAGCTAATAGTGGTATCAGTTTGGCCCGCCCAGTGAGGCTTTTGTTGTGATCATTTACAAGGCGCATTCAGCTCTCTTCACTGATCATGTGATCAAGCGTGAATTTACGTGATAAATCTGTGCGAACGCGGAAGCATCAGCCCTCGTGTGCAGCCCTCCTCGTGTGAAGATCGACGAGCGGAAAGAGCAACGACTCTACCTGAGCGAGCACAGACACTGATAGGGCACTTGAGTATTACAACTGTTATTTCTCACTTATTGCCTTGTTTATTTAAAATATACATATAATTGACCAAGCTCTATAGTATTTCTATATTGTCTTCTGGGTCATGCTGTAGGAAACACAACACAAGTAACCTGCTTCCCATTACTACATCTGCTTCTTCATCACTCACTATTCCCATAGGCTAATGGAACTGCCAATCTGCCATCAACAAAGCTGACTTTATTCCTGCCATGGTTAAACACTCTGTTCTCTCTGCTCAAGCGCTCACTTAAACCTTGATGAAACCTTGACAGCAACCAGTCAGGTTTCAAGAAACTGGTTTCGCTTGACC
>CM065658.1:518354-523354 GCA_033220385.1 Triplophysa yarkandensis | reverse complement strand
GATATTTATATTTATATTTTGATATTTATATTTATATTTATTTTTATGATATTTATATTTATATTTATTTTTTTGATATTTATATTTATATTTATTTTTATGATATTTATATTTATATTTATGATATTTATATTTATATTTATGATATTTATATTTATATTTATGATATTTATATTTATATTTATGATATTAATATTTATATTTATGATATTTATATTTATATTTATGATATTTATATTTATATTTATTTTTTTGATATTTATATTTATATTTATGATATTTATATTTATATTTATGATATTTATATTTATATTTATGATATTTATATTTATATTTATATTTATATTTATATTTATATTTATGATATTTATATTTATATTTATATTTATATTTATATTTATGATATTTATATTTATATTTATGATATTTATATTTATATTTATGATATTTATATTTATGATATTTATATTTATATTTATATTTATATTTATGATATTTATATTTATATTTATATTTATATTTATGATATTTATATTTATATTTATGATATTTATATTCATATTTATGATATTATATTTATATTTATGATATTTATATTTATATTTATATTTATATTTATGATATTTATATTTATATTTATATTTATATTTATATTTATATTATGATATTTATATTTATATTTATGATATTTATATTTATATTTATATTTATATTTATATTTATATTTATATTTATATTTATGATATTTATATTTATGATATTTATATTTATGATATTTATATTTATGATATTTATATTATGATATTTATATTTATATTTATATTTATGATATTTATATTTATATTTATATTTATATTTATATTTATATTTATATTTATATTTATGATATTTATATTTATATTTTATATTTATATTTATATTTATGATATTTATATTTATATTTATGATATTTATATTTATATTTATGATATTTATATTTATATTTATATTTATGATATTTATATTTATATTTATATTTATATTTATGATATTTATATTAATATTTATGATATTTATATTTATATTTATATTTATATTTATGATATTAATATTTATGATATTTATCTTACTTTCAGATCGATTATTATTCACTTCAGCAGATGTGAAGGCTCTGTGTAATCGATCAGTTTCACTTTACTGTTGTACAATCACACAATTCACGTCAGACACTACTCACTAAAACATGTCACTACAGACTCACAATGTCCTCAGATTGTGTCGTGTTGTGTTGTTTGTGTTGTGTGGTGTTGTGTTGTGTTCTGTTGTGTTCTGTTGTGTTGTGTTGTGTTGTGTTGTGTTGTGTTCTGTTGTGTTGTTGTTGTGTTGTTTGTGTTGTGTTGTGTTCTGTTGTGTTCTGTTGTGTTGTGTTGTGTTGTTTGTGTTGTGTTGTGTTCTGTTGTGTTGGTTGTGTTCTGTTGTGTTGTGTTGTGTTGTGTTGTGTTCTGTTGTGTTGTGTTCTGTTGTGTTCTGTTGTGTTGTGTTCTGTTGTGTTGTTTGTGTTGCGTTGTGTTGTGTTCTGTTGTGTTGTGTTGTGTTGTTTGTGTTGTGTTGTGTTATGTTGTGTTGTGTTGTGATGTTTGTGTTGTGTTGTGTTGTTTGTGTTGTGTTGTGTTGTGTTATGTTGTGTTGTGTTGTGATGTTTGTGTTGTGTTGTGTTGCGTTGTGTTGTGTTCTGTTGTGTTGTGTTGTGTTGTTTGTGTTGTGTTGTGTTGTGTTGTGTTGTGTTGTGTTGTGATGTTTGTGTTGTGTTGTGTTGCGTTGTGTTGTGTTCTGTTGTGTTGTGTTGTGTTGTGTTGTGTTGTGTTATGTTGTGTTGTGTTGTGTTGTGATGTTTGTGTTGCGTTGTGTTGTTTGTGTTGTGTTGTGTTGTGTTGTGTTATGTTGTGTTGTGTTGTGTTGTGTTGTGTTGTGATGTGTTGTGTTGTTTGTGTTGTTTGTGTTGTGTTGTGTTGTGTTGTGTTGTGTTGTTTGTGTTGTGTTGTGTTGTGTTGTGTTATGTTCTGTTGTGTTGTGTTGTTATGTGTTGTGTTGTGTTGTTTGTGTTGTGTTGTGTTGTGTTGTGTTGTGTTGTGTTGTTTGTGTTGTGTTGTGTTGTGTTGTTTGTGTTGTGTTGTGTTGTGTTGTGTTGTGTTGTGTTGTGTTGTTTGTGTTGTGTTGTGTTGTGTTGTGTTGTGTTGTGTTGTGTTGTGTTGTGTTATGTTGTGTTGTGTTGTGTTGTGATGTGTTGTGTTGTTTGTGTTGTTTGTGTTGTGTTGTGTTGTGTTGTGTTGTGTTGTTTGTGTTGTGTTGTGTTATGTTCTGTTGTGTTGTGTTGTTATGTGTTGTGTTGTTTGTGTTGTGTTGTGTTCTGTTGTTTGTGTTGTGTTGTTTGTGTTGTGTAGTTTGTGTTGTGTTGTTTGTGTTGTGTTGTTTGTGTTGTTTGTGTTGTGTTCTGTTGTGTTGTGTAGTTTGTGTTGTGTTGTGTTGTTTGTGTTGTGTAGTTTGTGTTGTGTTGTTTGTGTTGTGTTGTGTTGTGTTGTGTTGTGTTGTGTTCTGTTGTGTTCTGTTGTGTTGTGTTGTTTGTGTTGTGTTGTTTGTGTTGTGTTGTGTTGTGTTGTGTTCTGTTGTGTTGTGTAGTTTGTGTTGTGTTCTGTTGTGTTGTGTTGTGTTGTTTGTGTTGTGTAGTTTGTGTTGTGTTGTTTGTGTTGTGTTGTTTGTGTTGTGTTGTGTTCTGTTGTGTAGTTTGTGTTGTGTGGTTTGTGTTGTGTAGTTTGTGTTGTGTTGTGTTCTGTGTTGTGTGGTTTGTGTTGTGTAGTTTGTGTTGTTTGGTTTGGTGTGGATGCTGACACTATAAAACATCAGATATCTTAAAAGCTGAGAAAACAAACATGTTTATGACAGTTCAAGTTCAAGTCTGCTTTATTGTCAATTCTTCCACATGTACAGAACATACATACAGAGAATCTCAGTCCCCCGGTGCACACACATAACACTAACAAGTAAAATAAGATACACACTATACAACTACACAATAAGAGAATGTGAAGAAAGACATAATAGAAAAATAAAATAAAATAAAGATTAGGTTAATAAACAAATAAAAAAGCAATGCAGGGCACATGGCAGATAGAGTGCAAACCAGTGACAAACAGTGCAGATAAAAAAGGATTTTAAGTGCAATAAATAATTCACAGTTCAGTGGTGCCTGGGGCAGAAGAGAGACGAGGGGGCAAGATCGGAGCGAGTTCAGCTTCCTGACAGCCTAATGGATGAAGCTGTCTTGAGTCTGCTGGTCTGGCCTGAAGACTTCGCAGTCTCCTCCCTGATGGCAGCAGACTGAAGATGCGGAGGGCTTTCCTCGATGTATATGGCTTTATATGGTGTATATGGCTTTATATGATGTATATGACTTTATATGATGTACACGACTTTATATGATGTATATGACTTTATATGATGTATATGACTTTATATGGTGTATATGGCTTTATATGATGTATATGACTTTATATGATGTATATGACTTTATATGGTGTATATGACTTTATATGATGTATATGACTTTATATGATGTATATGACTTTATATGGTGTATATGACTTTATATGATGTACACGACTTTATATGATGTATATGACTTTATATGGTGTATATGGCTTTATATGGTGTATATGGCTTTATATGGTGTATATGGCTTTATATGGTGTATATGACTTTATATGGTGTATATGACTTTATATGGTGTATATGGCTTTATATGGTGTATATGACTTTATATGATGTATATGACTTTATATGATGTATATGACTTTATATGATGTATATGGCTTTATATGATGTATATGACTTTATATGATGTATATGACTTTATATGGTGTATATGACTTTATATGATGTATATGGCTTTATATGGTGTATATGGCTTTATATGGTGTATATGGCTTTATATGATGTATATGGCTTTATATGATGTATATGGCTTTATATGATGTATATGACTTTATATGATGTATATGGCTTTATATGATGTATATGACTTTATATGATGTATATGGCTTTATATGGTGTATATGGCTTTATATGATGTATATGACTTTATATGATGTATATGACTTTATATGATGTATATGACTTTATATGATGTATATGGCTTTATATGATGTATATGGCTTTATATGATGTATATGACTTTATATGGTGTATATGGCTTTATATGATGTATATGACTTTATATGGTGTATATGACTTTATATGATGTATATGACTTTATATGATGTATATGACTTTATATGGTGTATATGACTTTATATGGTGTATATGGCTTTATATGATGTATATGGCTTTATATGATGTATATGACTTTATATGGTGTATATGACTTTATATGATGTATATGACTTTATATGATGTATATGGCTTTATATGGTGTATATGACTTTATATGGTGTATATGACTTTATATGATGTATATGGCTTTATATGGTGTATATGGCTTTATATGATGTATATGGCTTTATATGGTGTATATGACTTTATATGGTGTATATGACTTTATATGGTGTATATGACTTTATATGATGTATATGACTTTATATGGTGTATATGACTTTATATGGTGTATATGACTTTATATGGTGTATATGGCTTTATATGATGTATATGACTTTATATGATGTATATGGCTTTATATGGTGTATATGACTTTATATGATGTATATGGCTTTATATGGTGTATATGACTTTATATGGTGTATATGACTTTATATGATGTATATGGCTTTATATGGTGTATATGGCTTTATATGATGTATATGGCTTTATATGATGTATATGACTTTATATGATGTATATGGCTTTATATGATGTATATGGCTTTATATGATGTATATGACTTTATATGGTGTATATGACTTTATATGGTGTATATGACTTTATATGGTGTATATGACTTTATATGGTGTATATGACTTTATATGGTGTAT
>CM065658.1:464054-509054 GCA_033220385.1 Triplophysa yarkandensis | reverse complement strand
ACTGTTACTAACACTCTTAAACCCTCTGGGTCACGCCGTAGGACACGCAACACTGATAACCTGTGTGCCATCCCTACATCTGACTCTTCTGCACTCGCTATTCCTATAGGCTTGTGGAACTGCCAATCTGCTGTCAACAAAGCTGACTTTATTCCTGCCATGGCTGAACATTCTGATCTTTCTGTTTTAGCACTCACTGAAACCTGGATAAAACCAGAAGACAGTACAACGCCGACTGCCCTCTCTACTAAATATGCGTTCTCCCACACCACACGCTCTTCTGGTAGAGGGGGGGGGACTGGTCTACTTCTTCCTACTGGATGGATATTTAAAACACTTGCACCTCAAGGTGGCAACACCTCTTTTGAGTCACACGTTGTTTCTATAACTCATCTACTCAATATCATTTTTGTGGTAGTATATCGTCCCCCAGGTCAGCTTGGACATTTTCTAGAGGAGTTCGATGTCCTCCTGTCATCTTTTCCGGAGGATGGGACACCTCTTGTGATCCTAGGAGACTTCAACATCCACCTGGAGAAATCCTCAGCTACTGACCTACACAACCTCACTGCATCGTTTGACCTCAATCGCATGCCGACGTCGCCAACCCTCAAGTCCGGTAACACACTCGATCTTGTCTACACACGCTACTGCTCCACGTATCACACTCACGTAATACCACTGCACACATCCGATCATTTTCTCGTCACACTTCACCTCGACGTGACAACATCCGATACTCCTTCCCCTTCCTCCCTTGTTACCTTCAGGCGTAACCTACGCACGCTCTCTCCTCTCACCCTATCCTCTACTGTTTCCTCTATGCTCCCTCCTCCTGATCAGTTTGCTCTACTTAGCACTGACTATGCCACTCACCTCCTATGCTCTACACTAACATCCTGCTTGGACAATTTATGCCCGCTTACATCTCGATCAGCCCGTGCCAATCCTTCAAC
Source organism: Triplophysa yarkandensis (assembly GCA_033220385.1). Classification (NCBI taxonomy): domain Eukaryota; kingdom Metazoa; phylum Chordata; class Actinopteri; order Cypriniformes; family Nemacheilidae; genus Triplophysa; species Triplophysa yarkandensis. The sequence continues at coordinate 508,098 of CM065658.1, read as the reverse complement.
ACCTTGGCTCTCTGATGTCCTCCGGGAACACAGAACCAAGCTCAGAGCAGCTGAGAGAAAATGTCGCAAATCTAATGACCCTGCAGATCTCTCTCTCTATCAAACTCTTCTCTCTTCTTTCTCTGAGGATGTCTCGGTCGCTAAAACTCAGTTCTACCAGGCAAAAGTAAACAGCTCAACTGACTCTCGCGCTCTCTTTAAGACCTTCTCTGCTCTACTCTGTCCTCCCACCCCTCCTCCCTCGTCGGACCTAACAGCTGATGACATTGCATCCTTCTTTGTGAAGAAGACCACCGCTATCAGCAGTCAGTTCTCTGCTCCACCACCGCTGGACCATACTCCGGCTCCTTTGACCACCTCCCTCCGCTCTTTCTATCTGTTGACTGAAAATGACGCTGCGAGAATCATCGTTTCGAATCACCCGACTACCTGCTCGCTGGTCCCCATCCCCACCCATCTCCTGCAAGACATCTCTCCTTCGGTCATTCCTGCAATTACTCACATCATCAACTCTGGCACATTTCCTACTGCTTTCAAAGAAGCCCGGATCACCCCGCTGTTGAAGAAACCCTCGCTGAATTCCGCACTTCTAGAGAACTACAGACCAGTCTCTCTACTGCCCTTCATCGGAAAGACCCTGGAACATGTCGTCTCAGATCAACTCTCGCCCTATCTTACTCTACACAACCTCTTGGACAGCAACCAGTCAGGCTTCAAGAAAGGACACTCTACAGAGACAGCTCTGCTCTCAGTTGTTGAAGCCCTACGACTGGCAAGGGCGGCCTCCATGTAATCCGTTCTCATCCTGCTGGACTTATCCGCTGCTTTTGACACCGTTAACCACAGTATTCTCCTTTGAACTCGGAAATGGGCGTCTCCGACAAGGCTCTCCAATGGTTCGTATCCTACCTCTCGGGTAGATCCTTCAAGGTTTCGTGGGGAGGTGAAGTCTCAGAACCGCAACATCTTGACACCGGTGTACCTCAGGGCTCAGTTCTTGGACCGTTGCTCTTCTCGATCTACATGACATCACTGGGATCAGTCATTCGTAAGCATGGCTTCTCCTTGCGTTTCATCCAAAAGATCAGACGATTTCGACCCGAGTCTCAGCATGTCTGAGCGACATCTCCCTCTGGATGAAGCAACACCACCTACAACTTAACCTTGCGAAAACGGAACTTCTTGTCATCCCTGCCAACCCGAAGACTCGTCACGATCTCTCTATCCAACTAGGAGCATCAACCATTTTGCCCTCCAGGTCTGTGAGAAACTTGAGAGTAATCATCGATAATCAGCTCAACTTCACAGATCATGTTGTCGCGACTGCCAGATCCTGCAGATTCATGCTTTACAACATCAGGAAGATCAGACAGTTTCTCACAGAACACTCCACACAAATCCTGGTTCAAGCTCTGGTCCTGTCCAGGCTAGATTACTGCAACGCACTGCTTGCTGGACTCCCGATGTGCACAACTAAACCTCTGCAGATGATTCAAAATGCAGCGGCAAGAGTGGTGTTCAAGGAACCATAAAGGACCCATGTAACACCTCTCTTCATTAATCTACATTGGCTTCCTGTAGCAGCTCGCATTGAATTTAAATGTCTTGTCATTGCCTACAAGACCACCACCGGTTCAGCACCCACTTACCTTAACTCACTAATGCAAAGATATAGGCCCTCAAGATCTCTGCGCTCCGCAAATGAGCTGAGACTTGTGGTGCCAGCTCAAAAGGGTAAGAAATCTCTCTGGAACGTTCTCTGCTTCAGTTCCTCGATGGTGGAACGATCTGCCTCTGGCTTCACGCTTGTCAGACTCGATCTCTATCTTCAAAAAACACCTAAAAACTCATCTTTTCCAGCTACACCTAACTCACTAGGAGTACCTTCTTTTCTAACTACTCACTCTATCTAAAAAAAAAAAAAAATACATCTTTTGTAACTTCTCTCTCTGTGTAACTCGGTAACATTGTTGTAGCACTTGTTCACCTATTGTCGTATCGGCTATTTACCGCTTCATTGTCTCCTCGACTATTGTAAGTTGCTTTGGATAAAAGCGTCTGCTAAATGCCTAAATGTAAATGTAAATCTAAATGTAAACTTAAAACAATGTAAAGATTTTTATATTTTACAAACATTGAAGACACGTCACATTAGATGATTTAGAATATTACAGATGATAAATGTTATATCTTTATGTTAATAAAGTTAGAAGTTTTTTTTGAGGTTGTATTGATGCAAACACATAAGTTTATTTATTTGAAAAAGGATGTAACTGATCTCGAGGAGTCAGAAAGAAATAAAAGTTCACAGATAATTAAATATAATCATTCCAAATATAATCATTTTAAATATAAACTATTAATGTTTAATAATTGTACATTTAAACTATAAAGACATAATAATTTAAAATATATACTTTTATAAAGTAGTAATTATAAATATAATCTATTTAAATATATTCATTTTAAATACAATGATTTTAAATATAATCTATTTAAATATAATCTATTTAAATATAATAGTTTTAAATATAATGATTTTAAATATAATCTATTTAAGTATAATAATTTTAAATATAATCTATTTAAATATTATCAATCATTTTAAATACAATGATTTTAAATATAATCTATTTAAATATAATCATTTTGAATACAATCAATTTAAATAAAATGATTTTAAATATAATCTATTTAAATATAATCATTTTAAATATAATCTATTTAAATATAATCATTTTGAATACAATGATTTTAAATATAATCTATTTAAATATAATCATTTTAAATATAATCTATTTAAATACAATCATTTTGAATACAATGATTTTAAATATAATCTATTTAAATATAATCATTTTGAATACAATCATTTTAAATACAATGATTTTAAATATAATCTAATTAATTATAATCATTTTGAATACAATCATTTTAAATACAATCATTTTAAATATAATCTATTTAAATATAATCATTTTAAATATAATCTATTTAAATATAATAATTTTGAATACAATGATTTTAAATATAATCTATTTAAATATAATCAATTTAAATATAATAATTTCAAATATAATCTATTTAAATATAATCATTTTGAATACAATCATTTTAAATACAATGATTTTAAATATAATCTATTTAAATATAATCATTTTAAATATAATCAATTAGAATATAATCATTTTAAATATAATCTATTTAAATATAATCGTTTTGAATACAATCATTTAAATATAATCATTTTAAATATAATCTATTTAAGAATAATCATTTTAAATATAATAATTGTAAATATAATCTATTTAAGTATAATAATATTAAATAAATTTATTTTAAATATAATCTATTTAAATATAATTATTTTAAAAACAATATTTGAAATTTAAAAAGAATCATTTTAAATAGAATCTATTTAAATAGAATAATTTTAAATAAAATAATTGTAAATAAAATAATTGTAAATATAATAATTGTAAATATAATAATTGTAAATATAATATATTTAAATATAATAATTGTAAATATAATAATTGTAAATATAATCTATTTACCTATAATAATTATAAATATAGTAGTTGTTAATATGATAATTATAAATATAATAAATGTAAATATAATAATTGTAAATAGGATCATTGTAAAAATAATAATTGTAAATATAATAAATGTAAATGTTACAATTTTAAATATAATAATTGTAATTATAATAATTGTAAATATAATCTATTTAAATATAATAATTGTAAATATAATAACTGTACATTTATTCATTTTAAATATAATAATAAAAAAAGAATCTATTAAAATATACTAATTGTAATTATAATAATTGTAAATATAATAATTGATAATATGATAATTGTAAATATAATAATTGTAAGTAGGATCATTTTAAAAATAATAATTGTAAAAATAATAATTGTAAATGTAACAATTTTAAGTAAAATAATTGTAAATATAATAATTGTAAGTAAAATAATTGTAAATATAATAATTGTAAATTTAATAATTGTAAATACAATAATTGTAAATATAATCTATTTTAATATAATAATTGTAAATATAATAGTTGTAAATTTAATAATTGTAAATATAATAATTGTAAATATACACTATTTGTAAATATAATATTTTCAAATATAATAATTATAAATATAATAATTGTAAATATAATAATTGTAAATACAATAATTGTAAATATAATAATCGTAAAATAATAATGGATTATATAATATTTGTAAATATAATAATTGTAAATATGATTATTGTAAATATTGTAATTATTGTTTATACAATAATTGTAAATATAGTAATTTTCAATATAAAAATTGTAAATATGATAATTGTAAATATAATGATTTTAAATGTAATAATTGTAAATATAATATTTATCAATATAATAATTGTAAATATCATAATTGTTAATATAATAATTGTAAATATAAATTATTTCATTATGATAATTGTAAATATAATAATTGTAAATATGATGATTGTAAATATAATATTTGTAAAGATAATCTATTTAAATATAATAATACATATATAATACATACTTGTAAACATAATAGTTGTAAATATAATAAATGTAAATATAATTATCGTAAATATGATAATTGTAAATATGATAATTGTTTATATAATAAATGATAATATAATAATTGTAAATATAATATTTGTAAATATAATAATTGTAAATATAATAATTGTAAATATAATAATGATAATATAATAATTGATAATATAATAATTGTAAATATAATAATTGTAAATATAATAATTGTAAATATAATAATTGATAATATAATAATTGTAAATATAATAATTGTAAATATAATAATTGATAATATAATAATTGTAAATATAATAATTGTAAATATAATAATTGTAAATATAATAATTGTAAATATAATAATTGTTTATATAATAATTGTAAATATAATAATTGTTTATATAATAATTGTAAATATAATAATTGTAAATATAATAATTGTTAATATAATAATTGTAAATATAATAATTGTAAATATAATAATTGATAATATAATAATTGTAAATATAATAATTGTAAATATAATAATTGTTAATTTAATAATTGTAAATATAATAATTGTAAATGTAATGATGATAATATAATAATTGTAAATATAATAATTGTTAATATAATAATTGTAAATATAATAATTGTAAATATAATAATTGTAAATATAATAATTGTTTATATAATAATTGATAATATAATAATTGATAATATAATAATTGTAAATATAATAATTCGAAATATAATAATTTTTAATTTAATAATTGTAAATATAATAATTGTAAATATAATAATTGTAAATGTAATGATGATAATATAATAATTGTAAATATAATAATTGTTAATATAATAATTGTAAATATAATAATTGTAAATATAATAATTGTAAATATAATAATTGTTTATACAATAATTGTAAATATAATAATTGTAAATATAATAATTGTTTATATAATAATTGTAAATATAATAATTGATAATATAATAATTGTAAATATAATAAATGATAATATAATATTTGTAAATATAATAATTGTTTATATAATAATTGTAAATATAATAATTGATAATATAATAATTGTAAATATAATAATTGTAAATATAATAATTGTTAATATAATAATTGTAAATATAATAATTGTTTATATAATAATTGTTAATATAATAATTGTAAATATAATAATTGATAATATAATAATTGTACATATAATAATTGTTTATATAATAATTGTAAATATAATAATTGTAAATATAATAATTGTTTATATAATAATTGTAAATATAATAATTGTTTATATAATAATTGTTTATATAATAATTGTAAATATAATAATTGTTTATATAATAATTGTAAGTATAATAATTGTTAATACAATAATTGTAAATATAATAATTGTTAATATAATAATTGTTAATATAATAATTGTTAATATAATAATTGTTAATATAATAATTGTTAATATAATAATTGATAATATAATGATATTTTCTTTGACCAATAGGAGTCATGAACGCGCTGTTTCTTCTCTCACTCCCATAGTAGGATTAGTACGCTCAATAAATGGCTGCGTCTGATTGGCTGAAAGTTACGTTGCGTGCTTAATATTCATGAGCTGCGCCTTCGTCATAGTGTGACGTGTTCCTGTCAGGCGGCGTGGCCCCGCCCCTCGCGCGTGAGTTCTGTGTGTTATATAGAAGTGAAGGGCTGGGTCCACCCGACATGACTCAACTCCAGTCAGAAACACGAGCACAGAAACACGAGCACAGAAACACGAGCGCATGATGAGGAGCGACGCGTCGGTGGATTTCCTGGTGTCGTGACGAGCGCGCGTCAGTGCGTCAGTGCTTCTCTGTCAGTGTTTGTTTATGAACGCGCCCGCCGTAGGTAACCGTCGCCGGTGACGTCACAGCACTCCTGTCCGTGTGTGTGTGTTTCATGTGTGTAGTGCCCTCAGAAGTGTGCAGACTTCTGCACTCAAAGGATCCAAAGTGAAGAGGAACAGATGAACAATGAGCTCAGACCTCGAAGGCATTTCTCTCTCTGTGCCATGTTTGGGTCAACCCATGACTGAGAGCAGTGGGCACAGCGGTGGGCACAGCGGCGGGCACAGTGGTGCCGTGACCCTGTGGCAGGACCCGTCCAGTAAGACCACCAATGCTGCTGCCCACTGCCCACTGGACCCCGGTGCCCCGCTCACCGCCAGCACGACTAAGACCAGAACCCCGAGCGTGGTGTACGTGAGGAACTCGGACTCGGTCCAGTCTCAGAGTCCAGAGAACATGGCGCTGCAGTGTCTGAAGGATGCCTGCGACATCCTGGGCTGTCAGCTGGAGGTCATCCACTTTGGGATGCTGGACTTCGGTGAGACGTCGGTCCTCGATCACTTTTACAATGCCGGTGAGTATGCATCGGGTCCGGTGAAGACCGGTGTCCAGTCTCGGACAGATCTGATGTCCGGTCCTCAGAGGGCCTGCGAGGCTTGGTTAGGGTCCTTCTGGGTCTTTAAGGAGAACTCTGAGAAAGAAGCGAGATTCTGTCGCCCACATACCATAATCACAGCCCAGGGTGGAGCTTTATGTTCTGTTCCGTGAGAAATGCCCGGCATTCAAAGTGAGCCACCGAAACAAGTCCAGCAGAACCGGAGAGACACGGCTTGTCAAATACCTGAAAGTTTCCCAGCGTGGGAAGTGTGGAGGAACCACAGAAATGTGATCACAGGCAAACAAGTGTGTGATGAAAGGGAAGAAACAGATGTGATGTTCAAACCTGATCTTCAGCTCTCAGGAACTCTTCTGAACAACAACACGACATGACAAGATAAACACAGATCTGTAAGATTATGAATGTAAAGCGTTAAGACACTGACCCCTGTCCAGATGACTTTAATGTTGGAGAACAAACACATCCGACTACTCAGCAAACAGTGTGTGTGTGGGAATGTGTGTGTGTGTGTTTGTGTGTGTGTCTCAGTGTGTGTGTGTGTGTGTGTGGGAATGTGTGGGAATGTGTGGGAGTGTGTGTGTGTGTGTGTGTGTTCAGTGTGTGTGTGTGTGTGTGTGTGTGTGTGTGTGTGTGCGCGTAGGTGTGTGTGTGTGTGTGTGTGTGTGTGTGGGAGTGTGTGTGTGTGTGTTTGTTCAGTGTGTGTGGGTAGGAATGTGTGTGTGTGTGTGTGTGTGTGCGTAGGAATGTGTGTGTGTGTGCGTGGGAATGTGTGTGTGTGTGTAGGAACGTGTGTGTTAGTTTCTGTTGTGGAAAATGTCACACAGTTTTTTTCGTAGGTACAGAAAAGGTTTTTCCTGGACTCTCCATCAGGTTAGGATGTATGTTGTGAAATGAATCGAGATGATCTCTCTGATAGGACTCAAACATCTGCATCTGTTTCTTGATCGTTCGCTCGCGTGAGATACATCTGAGACATCTGAGACGTCTGCTGATGCAGTGGATGTCTGGAAGATGTTTGGGGTTCGCATGTAAACCATTCATCAGATGTTTTCCGACCCTTTATAACGCATCTTTCAGACATACCAGTGCTATCTTGTTAAGATTTGTATTTGATATAAACAAAGTTCGGAAACTTATGGTTGCATCAGCTGCATTATTGTTTGTGTCTCATTGACAAAACTAAAAACGCTAGAGGTCTGTGATTTCAGGTGTGCTCATATTATTATTTAGCTTGTAAGGTGATAATTCAGTTTAAGCTGTAGTTGTAGATCCCCGACCGATGCTTTTACATCCGCTGTGGTGTTTTCTGATGCTTTCTTGAGTTTGGCCTCCAGTGATTCTGTTCTCCAGGATTTGTGATGATGGGGGATTTAATATTTCATATTCTCTTTTTCAGATGAAACACTTGTTCTTCTGAGTGATAACATCTGAACTTTTATCATATCATACGGGTTAGTCATGCTAGAGTTTGTGTACAAGCCAGTGCATTCTGCACAAATCTAAAGGTCAAGAGTCTATTTGGAAGGATGTTTCAGTATATTGCTCAGTTCATTACATATAGGTGTAGTTAATCACAGAAGAATTGTAAATTGATTTGGTTAAACCGACAAATATTATTATGTTTATTTGTTTAATAGTCAACAGTCTGATGATTGGATGCCCAAGTAGGGTTAGCACGTTGGCATGTAACCCGTCCTGCACTATTTGTGTCAGTGCTGCAAGTGATTGTGACTTGTGATCATGAGAAGAGATGTGACATTGTCGTATGATCTGCTCGTAGCGGTCTGATAATCTTACATCTCAACCCACTTGAACTGTCTGAGTTAACACTGACCCTGGACCAATTCTTTACACTTAACTCATCATACTTATTTCAGTCTTATTCAGCATACACAACCCATCACACACTCGAGATATCACACTTAATAAACACTTGCTTTAGTTAAAAACCTTTGACCTGATGAGCTGAAATCATCATCTCAGATGTGTTGTTCTGTATGGTTCGTGTTGAAGATTAAGGGATCTGTACAACAGAAAACATTGACTCTGGCTGGTCACATCTAAATTTATACATTGCACAATTATAAAGTATTATTAGAGCCCATTGAAAGCTTTGGATGTAACTAGTCACTAGAAAATTAATCTGAAGCTTAATTTTTTACTATATTTTAATTTTCATGAAAGTGTCTGTTGAGAATACAGTTATACAATTTATACTTTGCGGTTTGTGACACGAGAAGTAATATCACTGCAGCTCTGCTGGACACGCAGGCAAATGTAAAGAGATTTACATGGCAAAACTAGGAAATAAATTTGCATTAGATACATGGGTAAAGATTTACATGTCTGCGTTGGAAAGATTTGAAAAAACTTTATAGTTTTATAAATGTGTCATTTTCTCTTGGCTCTGTATATTTTTGCGATTCTTTAGGATCATTTCTTTAGAACCAAATTTTCCGTTTTATTTTTGATGTCTACATAAATGTGTATGCATATTTATACATAAGGAATATATTGTATATCATAACTGTGCATGAATACATTTATATAAAATGTATTTATAATCTGACTACTACGGGCGTGTAATATTGAGCGATAATGCAATAGTCGATAGCGGCATAAACAATGCGATATCCGATATGCAATATAATATTTTCTTCTGAATATCAAAAAATTTGAATTTGTTTAATATATTTTTTGTCCATTACTTCTTTACATTATTCAGTGTAAAGAAACATCACTAAAACCTTTAAAAAGTTTGAAAACTTTTTTGAACATCACATTTCTGCATTAATACAAACTAGTAACAGATTGCAGCACCAGAAGTCTGTCGACACACAAGATGTTTTATATCTCTACATCTCTACATACACAAACAACTTTATATATACTTTATTTTATACATACGTATTCAAGAGTTTATGAGCTCATTTAACGCAAACTATTGCAATATGCACTATTTTGATATCTCCTCCTGACAATTTACATAGTTTCAAAAAAGGTCACAATCTATATTTTATGACGAATGTATTGAATACATAAGTGATGAGATATTATCTTCAGAATGATGTTTGTCATTCCTTTTTTCTCGGTTTTGCTGTGATGTGTGTAAATGAACAGCAGACGTAGAAATGATCTGAAACAGATGTCGGCAAACACAGGAGTCGACTTCCTGCTGATATTTAAAAGACATTTTGAACCAAGCCCTCGGGACAGGCCCGACAGACACAAACCACACAACATAACACAACAGCTGCCGGTTATTCACTTCCTAACAAATCAACCGTCATTCAGTGCTAACAAAAATATGTTGATTTAGGAAGTCTTCCCATTAAAATATAGGCAAAAGTGTAGTTGAAGTGTATTTGGTTTATATTTTTATAATCAGTTTTGTGAGTTTACTTGTTTTGTAGTTGCGTTTACAATCTTGCTTGAGCAATCAATCAATTAAAAAGTCCAAAAAGCATTAATAGTTAACAGAGAGACAGGAAGTTCATTTCAAAAACCCACATGTATACCATTAGAACATCTTGAGAGTGTACTTTCTAATCCTAATGTAAAGTGTTTGAACAAGATAACTATGAATGTACCTTTATGTTTATTTGTAGTATAGCTGCGGTGTTAAAAGCTGACGCTCATGAGTATATTACTGTAGTACGTGTACTCTCTCAGAGCTGTGTTATTCAGATAAAGAGTCATCGTGTGTTTCTCATTCTTACAGAAACATTCAGTGATCTGTAGTACTCGCTCACTCCCCTGTGACTGTCTGACTGTGTCATGTGTCAATACATCTTTACTTCAGATGAAAGTTATGGGAAATCTTTACTGAAGCTGTCAGATGAAAACCTGAGGGTGGTCTGTGTCTCAAACAAGAATGATATAGATCAAATATGCCTATAAATGATTTTTAATGTTTAATGATGTCTCAGAGGGACTCTGTCAACAGTACTGTACATTTGTCATCCTGTCATTCTAGTTGAATGTCTGTCTTCTGAAGTGTTGCTCATCCTCTCGTCTGTCTGTCTGTTTGTATTCACAGATATCGCAGCAGTTGAAATGACGGAAGCACTTCGACAGCCGTCTCTCTTCTATCACTTGGGTGTGAGAGAAAGTTTCAGCATGGTGAACAACATCATTCTCTACTGTGACCTCAACTCAGACTCACTGCATTCTCTACAGGTCAACATGTCCTTCCCAATCACACTTTATCCGTCAAAACACATTCTCATTTCTGCAACAACGCTTTAGCATAACGGTCATTAATGTAATCTTTCATTCTGCCACATGTGGTTGTGACTATTTCTTCAGTAAAATACAAAAGAAGATATTTTGAGAAATGTCTGTGGTTTTGTGTTAAAACAGTGGGAGTCAATGGGGTTCAGCGTTGTGTGGTTGTGAACATTCTTCCATATATCTTCTTTTGTGTTCCTGCACATCAGATTGTTACTATGCAACGGAAATAACACTCAGCTGTTGGTGCAGTGAAGTGATGCAAATAGAAGTTTGTTTAGGAGGTGTGGCAGAAGAACTGGGTTTCCCATCATTTCTTAAAGACGGAGTTGTGGTGTTTTGTTTTTCCCTAATGTGAAGAAATTAATTAATCACTGACTTCAGTTTATTTTCCATTTATTCATGAATGGAAGCTCATTATGGGGACTTTACTATGGGTTCCGTTTTCCCTGTATTACTCATGAAAATTTCTCAAGCTCAGACTATAAAATAAGACATCAGTTGTTATTTGTGTCCTTGTATTCTCCAGGGAGAGAACTTTCACCTCATCATGTCCAAGACCTTAATCTTTTATGAGTAATTTCACTCCGAGTGAGGTCACAGCTGTGTGTTATTGACCAATAAGCATTCAGGACTGGATTTATTCTTCTAGAAAATATATAGATAACAACAAGAGAACAAACATCTAAAATGTGTAATGCAGGATTCTATCTGTGCTAGTAGCAGATGGAGGAATTGTTTCATAGACAGAAATAATGTTTTATGTGTTTCATAAATTCCTCCACAATAGAAAGAGGTTTCTTACTGCATTGGAAAAAAACATTACTTTTTCTGAACACAATCCCTGTCTGTTAATATTTACAGATTATTAAATAAATAATATAAAAAAAATATATTATATATAGATAAAATGAACACATATTTCTACTTTGAAGACAATACAGTCATTACACATCTATCACTTTCAACATTTGGCAGTTTGAGTATTTATCTGAGTTTATTTGTTTCTCTTTTACAGGAGCTGATATGTCAGAAGAATATGGTAAATGTTATTCACTCTTTCTGCTCATAATATTTATTTTGACTGTATACTGTCAGTACTGAATAGAACTTCCTTTTATTTTTATTTATATACAATTTACATTATTCATTTTTGCTTTGGTTATATTAATAATGAGTGATAGAATTCAAGTTATATTTACAATTTAACTTGTGCTTTTGATGCAGTTTAATGAATAAGGTAAAATCCTGATCCCATTCTACCAAGCGACAGAAGAAACTGTATCAGTTTTGGGATGTTTGTTTGTATGATCCTTTGTATGATAACAGCAAAAATATAGGATGTTTTTCCTCATTATTATGATTTTATTCATAAATATTTCATACTGTATGCATGGCACTATTAACAGTAAACATTGTCCACTGATGTTCGCTCACTGTAAACATTCATAGTTTTCCACAGCTAACGTCAATGTCATCTGTCTCTTTCTCCAGTCATGTGCCGCTAACTACACGTTCATCCCATACATGGTGACTCCTCAGAATAAAGTGTACTGTTGTGAGAGCAGTCTGATGAAGGGTCTCAGTGAACTCATGCAGCCCAGTTTTGAAGCTCTGCTGGGACCCATCTGTATGCCACTGCTGGACAGACTCACACAACTGCTGGGCACCTGTAAAACCAGCACCTGGTGAGGAACACCTCCGCCTCATCATGTCTTCATCTCTGAGGCTTTCTCTAAACCACTTAAACATGTGGACTGTGTGTTTTAGTCCCACATTAAAAACAATTTGATTTCACAAAGTCAAAATTAGGAGGCAAAATATTTTAAGCAGAAATAGTGTGAATATAAGTTTGTAGTGTTTTGGAAAGAATGAAGTCAACAAATTTAAAATTAAGTCACAATCACAATTTGATCCAAATCCAAATTATGTTAAAATTGCAAAACATTTTTAAATAAAAGACACATAATTAATAACAAATTATAATACATTTATAACAATAAAACAGTGATTGTGAAGTTAAAGTCGTAATATTTTGGAAATGTAAAGAATTATGTACAGTTAAATTTCACCTAGCTTTAACATCAAAATATTGCAAATATATTGTATTTTTCACGCTGTACTGTTGCGTTATAGTACAAGATAATGTCACACTGTGCGTACGTGGTTTTATTTTCGTATTACCAGTATGCAGAAGGTAAATAAAAAGTGTTGTTTATGTGTTTGTTTAGCCAGTATTTTCGTGAGACGGTTCTGAATGAGATTCGTAAAGCGCGGGAGCTTTACACTGGAGCAGAGCTGGCGGCAGAACTCCGAAGAATTCAGCAGCGTCTTGATAATGTGGAGTGTCTGTCAGCTGATATCATCATAAACCTCCTCCTGTCATACAGAGATATTCAGGTGACCGGACTGCTTTTAACTCTTTCAGAACACCTGTTGATTCTCAATGAAGTTTAGTGATGTGAGGCCGTGCATGGTATCCCATATTTGGAATTTGTCCTCTGCATTTAACCCATCCAAGTGCATACACACACACACACGCACACGCACACTGTGAACACACACCTGAAGATAACGCTGTGGTACTCGGGGAGCAGGTGTGGGGAACGGTCTCTTAAGGCTCAAGGGATTCATCTTAGCCATGGTATTTAAGGTGAAGGAGAGTGCTGGTTATTCACTTTCTCCAACTAATATCCCTGCTGGTAAAGAAGCAGCGACCTTGAGATCATGAGACCAACACTCGAAACACCACACCACGAGTGCCCCTAAAATGCACAGATCAGAGACTATAACCATATATGGGTCCATATATGTGATACTTTAAAGGTATCTTCTGTACATTGAATTGAGTCGGTTTTATTTGCTGGAATATAACGGTTTTCAATCTGAATATTTGAATTTATTTAATCTACATTAGCATAACTTTGTCATAACTTTTTTTTATCTAGAAGCATTTTCTGTTTTGTGTATGTAGTTATCTTTTTATATTTTATATGCCAATCGTTCATACCCTACGCAGGTCAATTACCCTACATGTATATACATATATATATAAATATATGTACATCAAACAGCTCTCCAGGGGTGTAGGCGTACTCAATTTAATGGACAGAGTTATAAAAATAAATATTATTATCTATAACAGTTTTTATAATCCGAAGTGGGAGGATTTGCTCTAAATAAATAGACTCAATAATGCCAAAATGAAAGCAGTTCTCACAGTTTAGACACTTTGTTGTCCTGGAATGATTTTATTGTGTTGTTGCGTTTTTATGTTAGTTGTGTTGCTTAAGAGTTTTACTCAACTATTACAACAAATGATCTGTTCTTGTAAATAAACTCTTCATTTATTAAAACAGATTTATTTAGCATTTTTAAAACACAATGACAAAATCGACCAGGAAAAGGGCAGACATGAACAGAGATGTTGTTTCTTGCTCTTGCTGTATGTTGTTGTTGTTATTTTGCTTGATTATTTTAAGCTTTGTCTTGTGTAGTTTCTTTATGTCTGCTGCAGTTTAAAGATGGCAAAGACTTCTTGATTTTGCATCTTTAAATATCAGTTGAACATGTATATCTTTTTTATATGTTTTGTTTTCTTTGGATTCAAAATCTATTATTTCCATGAAATAAAAACTACACTTTAAGTAGCAAAATTCTTTCATAAGTGAATTCCCCCTGTCATCTGTCATCATTTATTACCCCTTATGTTGTTTTTATACATTATTCATATATTGTTATTACTATTCTTCAAAAGATCTGTGTTTTAATTCTGGAGAATATAGAAAGTCAAACAGGTTTGACATGACATGAGGATGGATGAAAAAATGTTGACAGGGTTTTTCCAATTTTAGTGTCAATTCAGAAGTCTCTGATCAACAGTTTGTTGTGTTTCTTATGTTTCTCTAGGATTTTGAATCCATTGTGAAGTTAGTTGAAACACTGGACAAGCTGCCCACCTTTGACCCAGTGGCTCATCCCCATATAAAGTTCCACTACGCCTTTGCCCTTAACAGGTAAGAGATGCTTTCTAGGCAAAAACAACAACCTTAAGACCTATGAGATGTCTTCATGCATGGCTTTGGGTTTGTGTTTAGGAGGAATCTGCCGGGTGACAGACAGAGAGCTCTGGACATCATGTTGCCTCTGGGGAACTCAGAGGAGCAGGTGGCATCTGACATTTACTGTCTGGTGGGCAGAATCTATAAAGACACATTCCTGGACTCTCACTTCACGGACACGGAGAGCAGAGATCATGGGATATATTGGTGAAGATTTCACAAAGACACGTTCCCTTTACATTTCACAAAATCAAGGCACAAGATTAACAAAGCAAAACTGTGTCATATGATGTTAATGCTTCTAAAACACGCTCAACATATTGTCTTTCTCTCTCGAAGTGAATATTTTGACCTGGACGTGTGCTTGACTGATTTTGTGAGATTCACCCCTGATGTTGCCATGGTAACAGAGCATGGATGTTCTGAAGCTGTATAATAACTCTCTCTTTCTCTCCATCGGCCTACAGGTTTAAAAAAGGTTTCGAATCGGAGCCCACGTTGCATTCTGGTATTAACTATGCAGTTCTGTTGCTGGCTGCAGGAAATCAGTTCGATACGTCCTTTGAGCTGCGGAAAGTAGGTGCGTTTCATTGACAGACATGAAGGACTGCATCCATCATGAATCAAAGAGAGATATACTCAATATCTTGATTATATTTCAGTGAGGTTAAATATAGAAAAAATGTTGGACTTTTTCTTTAGTCGCATGTGAATCTCGAGAAAAAACGTGAGATGTCTCGAGTAGAGTTTCAGAGAACATCTTAAAGGAGGGGTACCACAGGCAGTTTCTGTCACTCTTATGTTAATCTTGAGTACCTGTAGTTTTGAATTGTGTTATTTATATCTCTAAAAAGTCTTTAGTTACCTCTCTTTAACAGAAGACAGATTCAGCTTTAAGATTGGTCCTGGATAAAGTCGAGCTCCTGCAGACGGACCGTGATCAGCGTTCATGATCAATCTCCTTATTAGGAATTCTCCCGGAATACAAACACTGATGCTCATGATCTTCTGAGCTCTCTGATTGGTGCTTGGGCGAGATTTTAAGAGGGAATGGCCGATAAATAACTCGTGATCTAATGACGGTGATAGGTTGAATATTTGAAAGAACCTTTCCATATCTTTTGGCTGTATATGATGAGTGTATTGATCACAGAAATACTACATTGTGCGTCTGACTCGTTTTTTAACAAATGGATCTCGTTCAACAAGACAACTCAACATGTTGAACTGTCTTAAGCACTTATAATACATGAAACAGCATGATACCCCTCCTTTAACATTGTTTAAAACTAAGCTCACATATGTCAAGTCTACGAAAGTCAGTAAGAAAATCTCAGTCTAAGTCTCAATATGAACTGAATATGAAACTGTTCTCATCTGATGTATAAAAATATGACGTGTGTGTTTTGTAGGTGTGAAATTAAGCAGTCTCCTCGGTAAGAAGGGCAGTTTGGATAAACTTCAGAGTTATTGGGATGTGGGATTTTTTCTAGGAGCCAGTATCCTGGCATGTGACAACACACGAGTCATTCAGGCCTCGGAGAAACTCTTTAAAATTAAAGCACCTGTCTGGTAACTACTGAAATTATATATACTATCAGCTATATACTACAACAATTCAACAAAACTGAAAAGAAGAAAGATGTAATACAAAACAGTCTTTGTCTTTCGTTTTATTGTGTTTGTGCTGTGTGTGTTTCAGGTATCTGCGCTCACTTGTCGAGACCATCCTGATATATAAACACTTCACTAAACCAAACACAGATCCACAAACCCCTAAACAAGAGCTTGTGGATTTTTGGATGGACTTCATGGTCGAAGCCACTAAAACAGACGTGACGTCAGTCCGTTTTCCAGTAAGAACAAAGTGCTCAATCTCAAACACATAAAGTCAAGACTCGAATGCTGTTGAACAAATCTAAAGACACAGCTTTAGGTCACATGGTGTATTTCAAGGGATAGCTCACCCCAAAATGTCACTCTGATTATTTTGTATAGTTTTGAGTTGACCTTGAATGTTGAGACAATATTAAACTTTATACAGATATTTGTTCTCCTAATGAATGTTTGATATGTGTGCAGGTATTAATATTGGAGCCTACTAAAGTTTACCAGCCATCTTACCTCTCTATAAATAAAGATGAGGAGGAGAACACGCTCTCGATCTGGCACGTCACTCCTGATGATAAAGTAATCACTTATATACATATATTCTCATTCATTTGAAATATATAAATAGAACCATTTTATAATCATTCTCAATAGCGGGTTTCACGTCACAACTTTAATGATAAAGAGACACATGATGATATACATTTAGTGTTATAACTGTGCAAAGAATATAAACTATCCTTAATTTTATGCAACAAATCTCTCTCTTTCGTTCTGTCTCTCTGTGTGTCAGAATATAGGGATTCATGAGTGGAATTTCAGTGCAACATCAGTACGAGGAGTGAGGTGAATAAATAGCAATTATTATTAATATTTTTTACTGTGATTCTTACGGATGCACAGATATTTAGGAAAGTTATCTGCATTTAAACACAATCTGCTATCAGATGATATTTTAAAAACAGTTGATAATCAGGCTCGGTTGATCCGGTCAAAAGAGGGCATGACGTGAAATTCTGTTCTTTGTTAAGAAAATGTTTAGAAACATCATCATGTTCAATAGTCATTTTAGGAATAAATAACTTTCAGAAAGTCACAGAATATTAATTTAACATTTAGAATCGAGTAAATTTATGTGTATGCTCTTTATTGGCAAAGATCACTCTGAATAATCGTGTCTTAGCTCATGAATTTTGTATTGATTCATCTCTTCTCATTTTAACACACATGATTGTTTCTCACTTTGTGACACACACAGCATCTCCAAGTTTGATGAGCGCAGCTGTTTTCTGTATGTGGTGAATAACTCTGAAGACTTCCAGATCTATTTCTGCACAGAGATGCACTGCAAGAGGTGTGTGTCTGTTTTATTTACACCTTACATACTGCCACATATGTAGTTTTACTGCCTGGTAAAGCCACAAAGTTTCTGTCACGCTGGTCAAAGTCATGTGAGGGTCAGAACTGAGGGTGTTGGTAATGAATTTCAAAAATATCCTTAGTAAGTGTATATACATAAAAAAAATCATATTTGTAAATATCAAATAATACATAAAAATAGTGATATAGGTGATAATATTGTGTTTAGTCATATCACTCAATGTCTCAGAAGTATGAAAAGCATTTATTTAATTAACAAAATGAACAGCAAGGCTTGATTATATGTTAAATCAGGAACTGTTGAAACTTTTGTTATATGAAAGAGTCGGACTTATCTTACCTCCGTTCTATTGTTTTTCATAAACTTAAAACATCTGTGACTCATCTAAACTATGATTGGTGGTTGTTATGAATGTTTAAGTATAGTGTGATGAATATTTATTAGACTGTAATAATGCTGTAATAAACATGTTTCATTCATCTTTGTGTTATATTTGAATGGTGACAGTTGTATGGGTGAGATGTGAGTGGATTATAAGTCTGTATTCCGGACATAAATATGAACTCTTATTGATTCAGGATCACTTCTTATTTTAGACTTATAATGAATCATTTGTTTTAAGTGGACTTAATAAAATTGTTTAAATTGTGTGTGTTGTGCAGGTTTTGTGATCTGGTCAACACACTCACTGAGGAGGCTTGGAGAGGTTCAGACGAGACAGAATGTGAATCTGAAGCTTTAGAGGTAAAGTCTTTAAGATATTTGTCTTTGTAAAACTGTCTGTTCTGGTTTTAGATTCTGACCTATTTTTTTACTTTATTTTTTATATATTAAGAGAACTATGTTCTTAAATGAAGAAGCGTTTTAAAAATATTAGAAATGGCATTCTTTGGGGCTCAATGAAATGCACTGAATGCGGACATATCAATAGAATTTCAGTACAATCAACACTTAGATTTATGTTTATTTCATTTCTCACATCTTTTAAGAGAACTGTTATTAATCTCTGACTGGTTTGTCAATAGTTTAGCAGGTCTGCTTTGGTAAAATGGAAATTCTTCCTAAAGAGGTTGTTCCTCATTATTAAACAAGTCACAATTAGGCATTTCAAAAAACAAGATCCTTTTCTGTCCAATAGTTTTCCAGCTGATGTGCCTTGAGATAACCGGCTATAATAAGAAGAAACAAATAACCATGAGTGTATTTGAAACATCATTATAAAAACTCTTTACACACAACTATTTTATTTGAGGAAAAGTTCAAGTTTAATGAAGTATGAACTAAATATTGATTGCTGTGTGATGCAGAATGATTTTTGTAGCAAAGTTCTGCTAAATGCTAAGGTTTGTCATCCGTATAAAGGTTGTGTTTTATATAGTATGTGTTATAGAGATGATTTGTGTGTGTCTGCAGTATGATTATGAATATGATGAACATGGGGACCGGGTGGTTCTGGGTAAAGGCACGTTTGGAGTAGTTTACGCCGGTCGTGATCTCAGTAACCAGGTGCGTTTAGCCATCAAAGAGATTCCTGAGCGGGACAGCAGGTGAGCAACACTTTCTCATAGCATTCATGAGCATTAAACTTATGAACATACATACATGTGTGTGATCTGTGTGTTATTAGATATTCACAGCCTCTGCATGAAGAGATCGCCCTTCACAAACACCTGAAGCATAAGAACATCGTTCAGTATCTGGGCTCCATCAGTGAGAACGGCTTTATTAAGATCTTTATGGAGCAGGTGCCTGGAGGTCAGAGTTCTTCTGTTACTTTACCGAATGCATAGTCGTTGATGATTGTGTTAAATGTGTGTTGTGTTTGTGTGATTGACAGGCAGTCTGTCAGCGCTGCTCAGGTCAAAGTGGGGTCCTCTTAAAAACAACGAGTCCACCATCGGTTTCTACACCAAACAGATTCTCGAGGGTCTCAAATATCTGCATGATAACCAGATAGTTCACAGAGACATCAAGGTTATGATCTGAACACCTCGACATCATGTCATCTGTGAAAATTATGTTTCTGATGATGGCCTGTAACATCTCTTTCACTAAAGACCACAGCCTGTGTTCCCTTTTATTCTTTTTTAAATATTAAAAATATAGAATTCGTTTAACTTTTTTGATTTGATTATACATGGATATGGATATACACTGTTGTTGCAGAATTCAGCATTTATATATATAGACCTTCAATGTCTTTCCATGGCTATGTACTGAAGTTTAGTACAGAGTTCAGAAATGATTTATTTGTGTTGTGTTTCTTCACATTACAGGGTGATAATGTGCTGATAAACACATACAGTGGAGTTTTGAAGATCTCAGACTTTGGAACATCTAAACGTCTGGCAGGAATAAATCCTTGCACAGAAACCTTCACCGGTAAATTAACTCCAACATTAATCTGCTCATTACCTGTGGATGTATTTATATTTGACCAATTCTGGTGTTATAAATTTGATCTTTTTATTGAAAACATGAAATATACATCCTCAAAGAAATGCATTTATTTCCAGGATCTCTTTAATCATCTGTTTATATTTTACTAAACCCTTGATGATAATCCAGACAACAGAAAAATCCCTGATTTTACACAAGTAAAAAAATAAGGGAAACGTTCAATATGTGATGTTATGTGGATCTTCACATGCTTATTAAAGTAATGTCGCAACCTGTTCCACCTTAACTGTTAAATGATAAACTGTTAATAAAATAAAAAAAACAATATTAATCCTTTAGTTGAAATGTTATATATGTACAATAACCGGGTTGAATAAGTGTAGACAGCCCTAAACTAAAACTAAGTTGATCACATCTAAATGTTATGACGGTATGCTGTGTTTGTGAGTAAGACACAATCAGTTTTGCACATCTTGACTTGAGATACATTGTTTTAATATTCTGCAAAAGCATTCTAACTTTGTTTGATAGTTTTGGGTGTCAAGTGTGCACAATCCCTTTCAGGTAACCATATAGATTTTAAATTGGATTTAGATCTGGACATAAGGACTGGTTTAAAAACCTTTTGAACACTTGTAATGGTAAAGACAAATTTGATTGGGATGTCATTAGTCGTGTAGAAAGGTGAATTGCTGTGATTACATTTAGATGTGTTTCAACTAAGTTTTGATTTAGGGCTGTGAACACTTATTCAACCTAGTTATTGTATTCAAATTTATCTTGATTTCATTTTAACATAACAGAAACATGCATGTGTACATTTTAGATCCACTGTATGTGACAAAATGGAGAAGAGATGACCCTTTGCAAATCATTTCTTTTTTATTCAAATGTGCATGTGTCTTATAACGAGCAATATAGACTGTTATGAGTGTGACAGCTGTCTATATGACTGTACAAAACAATGCGATTTTTCGTCTTAAATTTGATATTTGCATGGGGTTGTCTGTTTGCATTTGGTCCAATCGCTGTGCAAGTTTAGATTAATTGCAACATTTGATTTATTGTAAAACATCACAATAGTTGTTCTGAAGTGTTCTTAACAATGTCAGTAATCTTTTTTTTGTTGTGTGTTTGTTATTTCAGGTACATTACAATACATGGCTCCTGAAATCATAGATAAAGGGCCGCGCGGGTATGGAAAGCCAGCAGATATTTGGTCTCTGGGATGTACTATCATTGAAATGGCTACAGGAAAACCACCATTCTATGAGCTGGGAGAACCACAGGCAGCCATGTTCAAGGTCACAAATTCCTGCTTTTATGAAATTAATCATAAATATTCAGAAACAAGGATTTTGTAAATTGACCCTGGGTTTTGTAGCTTAATGTACATTTTGAAGTCGGAAAACTTGTAAATTATAAATATACATTTTTATTTGTAATCAGTTTGTGTTCGGTTGTTGTATGATGGGTTATAGTGTTGAGTTGTATGATGAGTTTTTATGTTTGGTGTTTGTGCAGGTTGGGATGTTTAAGATCCACCCTGAAATTCCTGAATCCATGTCCACTGAAGCCAAAGCATTTATCCTGCGCTGTTTTGAGCCTGATCCAGATAGCCGAGCCACAGCCAATGATCTTCTTACTCATGACTTCCTGACAGTCACATCACGCAAGAAACGGTCCAAGACCAACAACTTCACAGGTCTGACATTTACATCACATGCAACTCTGTTTCCTTATATTAATAAGATATTATTAAATGAAATATAAGCACATTATACAGTAGTCAAAGTTAAAATGACAAAACTTATCAAGTGTAAAATATTTTTAGACCCTAATAAACACTAGGTTAAAGTGTAATGTTTTGTTTATACTGGATGGTATAACTCATATTTTGATGATTAAATGAGTGATCATCAGAAGCAAATATAGTTCAAATATATGACCCCAGACATCACTTTTGCTCACTTTATCATGTTTAGATCATTAATTAAATCATTTATTTCATATTTTTAATTTAACGAAAGAAATGAAAACGTAATTTAATTGAAGATAGTAGTTTTCCACATGCACATTAAGTCAAAGCATTTTTTGGGGTCTGAAGGGTTACACTTATGGCTAAAGTCTCATATCTCTTAATTAAGTTATATTTTGACCTTCATTTTGAAATATTGTCTTTTCTTTTTTAACAGCTCTTACACCGGGACCTGGTAAGTTTCTTCATTTCCTGAATAATTTCTTTTTTATTTTCTTGAAATAACTTGCAAGCCAACCAATCATTTATAGCATCCTAAAACAATATTGTTCACAGTCTCACAGCGTGTGCTGTTGTGTAGTCGTGTTAAATGTCATGTGTGTGTGTGTTACAGAGTATCTGCGCAGTATATCACTTCCTGTTCCTGTGGTTGTGGAGGACACCAGCAGCAGCAGTGAATACGGTTCTGTGTCACCTGACAATGAGCTCTGCACCAACCCCTTCAACTTTAAACCCAGCACTAAATGCTACAGTGAGAGGGAGGTCAAAGGTCATCGCTCGCTCTTCCTCAGGTCAGCACTGTTGCATGTATCTTCTCTTGTCTGTGTGTGTAGTGTCTACTGACGGGTAATGTGTAAATGTAGTATTCCTGTGGAAAACTTTGAGGATCACAGTGCACCGCCCTCACCGGAGGAGAAAGACTCGGGATTCTTTATGCTGAGGAAGGACAGCGAGAGGAGGGCGACTTTACACCGGATCCTGACCGAGGACAGGGAGAAAATTGTACTTCACCTACAGGAGGCGCTGACACAGGTCAACATATTAGTGTTGTTCACAATACATTAAAGTCCAGGAAACACAACTTCATTGTAAGCTTGAATGTACATCGTGTCACACGATTTTAAAGTGGCGTGTCTGTCTGCAGGGTTCTGAAGAGACCAAACTGAAGTACCAGCACATCTCTACACTGGTGACTAGTCTGGGGGATTTCGTGAGGATGGCAGACAGGAAAATAATTGCAGACACTCTCTCTCAACTCAAACTGGAGCTGGATTTTGACAGCACAGCAATCAGCCAACTGCAGGTGGCGCTCTTTGGATTTCAGGATGCTGTGAGTGTCTGGACAATATTTGCTTTCTTTTTTCATTCAGTTTATTCCTTATTTTAATCTATTTATTTAACGCTTAATTAACAACAAATAACTTAAAAAAAACAACATTACAGTTGAAGAATAAACAAAACTATAAACACTTTGGGTATTCAAAATGAATAAACACCACAAATAAATACAAAGTAAAAAGGGAAATCTAAGAATATATAACATATCTTAACAAAAACGGTTTTCTTAGTTTTGGAGTTCCTTACACCCTTCAATGTTTCAGAATACTGACAACGTTCAATGTTATGATATGTCAAACAAAAAAAATTGACAATCAACATTTGTCAATATAGAATTTGCATAAAATAATGAATAAATGAAGTCACTTTTTAACTAAGGGATTGTCAAAACAAGAATCATGCAAAATCAGACCAAAATAACAGAGATGCAAGCTAGTTTTATCATTCATATCAAAATATTTACTGTGTATAAAGAATCAATAATTTAAAGTGAAACTTCATGTATCATATTGCATATTGCTAGTACTCCTTCTGGGTAAAACCGAAATATGTCCAAATCTGTACAACTTTAATAAAGTTAGAATAGTTGGACTTGTATGCAGAAGGTTTTGGTTTGAATCTCAGTGTCAGCAGATAATAACTGAAGTGTTCTTGAAGACATCTTACGCCTGTTTACTCTTATAGATGTACACTGTATAATACTGTAAGTCACTTTGGAAAAAGCGTCTGCCAAATGAGGAAATGTAAATGTAAAAGTAGATCCCGAGGTACCAGTATTTTGTTGACTTGTATGTTTTGTCTCCAGGTTAATAAAGTCCTGAGGAATCACAATATAAAGCCTCACTGGATGTTTGCTCTGGATAACATCATCAGAAAAGCTGTGCAGACTGCTATCGTCATATTAGTACCCGGTACTCTTTTTCTATTTCTACTGCAAACAATAACGCAATATGACATCATTTAAACATCTTTGTTGTTCCCAAAATTTTGTGACGCTGATTTGTGTGTCCAGGATTAGTGTGTATTAATGATTTTAACGCTGAGTGTTTGCTGATGTGCTGTTTGTGTTTCATCAGAATTGCGTCCACACTTTGCGCTTGCGTCTGAGAGTGATCCGGCAGATCAAGATGACATCGATGATGAGTCCGTTCCTCAGAGAAGAGCGACGCTTAAAGACATAGCGCCACCTATCGCTCATCATGATGACACTGTTGCCACGTCTGGTGTGAGCACGCTCAGTTCAACCGTTTCCCATGAGTCGCAGAGCGCTCAGAGGTCCATCAGCATGGAGCTGGGCCGCATGAAGCTTGAAACCAAAAGGTGTCCGGCTTTATTGCTTGATAGTGAACTGGTGGCATTTTGTGTTTCCCGGAAGTCAGTCATTGACACAAAAAACAGGCTGATATGTTTGGAAAACATGAAATACAGTAATGTGACCTGTGTATGTATGTGTTTGTGTGCTTTAGGTTGTTGGAGGAACTGATAGAGAAAGAGAGAGAGTATCAGGCCATCTTACATCAAGTCCTGGAGGAGAGAGATCAGGAGATCAAACTCTTAAAGGGACGCTCCACACTGACCGGTCAGTCTGATGTTCACACACGCATAGACAATATTCTCTAAACAAGTCCTACACTCCAACCCAGAGTTATGTCATGTGTTTATGTCAGATGTTCCTGTGCCTCTCATGAACACACAAAGATCATTAGAACAAGATGAAGACCATGAGCTTCAGGAGTGGTTGAAACTTCACGGCGCTGATGTTGAGTCTGTAGAGAGGGTAAAAAACACATTTTAAAAAAACATTTCAAATGCTGTTAAGTATATTTCTTTCTTTCAAGGAAACTATACTACAATAAGTTTAAATCTTTGATTCTTAATAGTCTGTGTTTGATGGACATGGAACGAATCCTAACTTCTGTTTTTGTCCGTGATATAGATTATAGCTGAAGAGTACACCCTCGATGACATTCTTCATTATGTCACAAGAGATGACCTGAAGGCTTTGAGACTGCGGTGCGTACAGTTTTACTGTTTTATGTTAGCGCTTCTAGTTAAAATAGTCTCACAAAAGTTGTCAAGGCTAATGTTTTTGCTATTAATTGTGATTAGAAAATGTGCGATTTAAAACTGTGAATAATTATAAATTAAAGTATGCGATTAATCGCAAGTGTCTGTAAGTGTTCCATTTATTGCGAATAGAAAGTTTGAGAATAATGTTATAATGTAATGAGAATGTTGTCAAAATGTATAAAATGTCTCTGAGTAAAGGGCACAATAGTTATTTTTAAATGTTGTGGTGTGAAATATGAGCTTCATGTGATGAACCTAGTGCACATTGACTAAATATGATTGTTTTTTAGAGGTGGAATCCTGTGTAAACTGTGGAACGCTATAACAGAACACAGAGAGAAACCAGCCTGAGAAATATATTGATATATCTGACTATCCAGAGCCATCTCACATGTGGAGAACAGAGGGAAGTATCCACTGGGATTATTTGAGGTCTTCTTTAATAATTTATATCACAAGTAAAGAACAGTGTTTTAACAATGAAGCCTCAGCTGTAGATCATTATTACACAGCTGATTTCTATGTCATGTTGGGGCATCTTTGTACAGGATTTTATTTTTGATATTTGCTTACAAACTTTTGTCTTGACCTCCCTGAGAAACTTCACAACTCTTTATCCTTTTAAAGGAAGAGATATTGAAAGAATACACACACGCACATATATATATATATTAATACAGATATATAGTTTTTGTATGTTTTATATGTATCATTTATAAGGTTTATTGTCAAGGTAATTTACCTTTTTTAGCCGAGCTGTTTATGTTTGTGTATAGTTTAACAGCTATAAAGAAAACAGTTGTGCTGTGTTTTTAAATATTTGGCATGATAACAGCCTGAAGTCATACAGTAACTTAACAATATACATTCCTGAGATTATATTTATATTGCAGAATTTTGCTATTCTCACACAAAGAATATGATCACATTGTGAAAGATTTGCCAAAAGCTTTATTTTATTTATTCAACACAAACCTTTAACACCTCAACTGTTGTTTAAATTTTTATATAAGTTCATCTATTCCTGTACATTTCAATGTTTTTAAACCCACATGTTATGAATTTTGTATATGTATAAATACAGGGCTACGTAAAGTTACAATCCTATAACAGTAAATTAAAGTTGAATTTGAAAGATCTGTTTCCCTATTCCAATGTTTCATTTTTATAACAATAGGAATGTTAACTTTGACTTTCTGTGATGGCACAAACTCTTATTGATGAGTGTTATTGTAACATGAAGATGAATGTTGTTTTCAGTGAAGTGTGTAAGAGATAATGTAAAGTGAACAGTTCAAGAGCTAATACAGATAAAAGCCAATAAATATAAGCACCAGTTATATAATCTTCTTCATGAATGTTGAGCAGAGATTCATTATTTATATTATTTATATTCTCTATCTTATGTAATGTTTGTGTTGGAGCCTAAAATAGAATAGGACTGTAAGTTGGACACAAAATTGCCACAATATTTACATTAAAATATCATACTCTCAAAAATGAATTGTTCTGGTTAACAAAATTTTACTTTGGATTTTTATATCACTTTAATGTGACATTAAGCAATTTCAAAGTTATTTTTAAACAAATAACTCATTAAAAATATATTTCATGCGTTAACAACTTAGAAGGTAGAAAATGTAGATACAGATCAATTAAATTTGTAATAAAATAATTGTGAAGTTGAAATGAAAACAAAAGACTCTTATTAGTTGTGACGCAATC
This sequence comes from Triplophysa yarkandensis, assembly GCA_033220385.1. Classification (NCBI taxonomy): domain Eukaryota; kingdom Metazoa; phylum Chordata; class Actinopteri; order Cypriniformes; family Nemacheilidae; genus Triplophysa; species Triplophysa yarkandensis. The sequence continues at coordinate 480,534 of CM065658.1, read as the reverse complement.
TGTGCGACTCTTGTTATCGCGCATGCGCAGTGTCTGTGTGACTCTTGTTATCGCGCATGCGCAGTGTGTGTGTGTGTGTGAGAGAGAGACTCTTGTTATCGCGCATGCGCAGTGTCTGTGTGACTCTTGTTATCGCGCATGCGCAGTGTCTGTGTGACTCTTGTTATCGCGCATGCGCAGTGTCTGTGTGACTCTTGTTATCGCGCATGCGCAGTGTCTGTGTGACTCTTGTTATCGCGCATGCGCAGTGTCTGTGTGACTCTTGTTATCGCGCATGCGCAGTGTCTGTGTGACTCTTGTTATCGCGCATGCGCAGTGTCTGTGTGACTCTTGTTATCGCGCATGCGCAGTGTCTGTGTGACTCTTGTTATCGCGCATGCGCAGTGTCCTCTCAGCGGAGTGTCATGGCGGTTCTGTTAGAAACAACATTGGGCGATATTGTGATCGATTTATACACAGAAGAGAGACCCAAAGGTGATTATACACAACAATATTATCACAAGTGTGTGAAGAAGAAGTTAACATTGACCTGCAGTTCAGTGAGACATACTGAACTTTATTCCTTCTGTCTCTGTAATAACTCTGTCAGTAGACTTCCTGTGTTATTATTATTGTTGTGTGTTTCTATATAAAGGGCTTTAAATCCCTGAGAGTACACTCATATACCCTATATAATGTATAAGAAGTGCATCAGTGTATAGATGTGACGTCACTCATGATGTGTGCAGCCTCTCTGAACTTCCTGAAGCTCTGCAGGATCAAATACTACAACTACTGTCTCATCCATAATGTCCAGGTATGTGTGAGTGAGGAAGTGTTCTTATAGCATTATAATGTATATGTGCCATGAGGGTCATGTCTGTCCCCTCCAGAGAGACTTCATCATTCAGACGGGGGATCCCACCGGAACCGGCCGCGGAGGAGAATCTGTGTTCTGGTGAGTGTGTGTGTGTGTGTGTGTGTGTGTCTGTGTCTCAGTGTGTGTGTGTGTGTGTGTGTGTGTGTGTGTGTGTGTGTGTCTGTGTCTGTGTCTGTGTGTGTGTGTGTGTGTGTTCAGTGTGTGTGTGTGTGTCTGTGTGTGTGTGTGTGTGTGTGTGTGTCTGTGTCTGTGTCTGTGTCTGTGTGTGTGTGTGTGTGTGTGTGGGTGTGTGTGTGTGTGTGTGTGTGTCTGTCTGTCTGTCTCTGTCTGTGTGTGTGTGTGTGTGTGTGTGTGTGTGTGTGTGTGTGTGTGTCTGTCTGTCTGTCTCTGTCTGTGTGTGTGTGTGTGCGTGTGTGTGCCTGCGTGCGTGCGTGTGTGCGTAGGAGTGTGTGTGTCTGTGTGTCTGTGTGTGTGTGTCTGTCTGTCTGTCTGTCTGTCTGTCTGTCTGTGTCTGTCTGTGTGTGTGTGTTTAAAGTGATGTGTGTTTGTCTTCAGTAAGATGTATGGAGATCAGGCGCGCTTCTTTGAGTCCGAGAAGATGCCGAGGATTAAACACCGAAGGAAAGGCACCGTGTCGATGGTGAACAACGGCAGCGAGCAGCATGGCTCTCAGGTTTGTTTCGTGTCGATCATGTGGATTTGTGTGTGATCGTGTGTTTCACGAGTGTGTGTCGTTTTGGCTCTCAGTTTCTGATCACCACCGGAGAGAATCTGGATTATTTGGACGGGGTTCACACAGTGTTTGGCGAGGTCTCAGAGGGCATGGACGTGCTCGATAAAATCAACGAGGCCTTCGTAGACAATGACTTCATCCCCTATCAAGACATCAGGTAATGTTACACTTACTGTAGGTTACAGTCCGTGTTTATGAAACTTGTTGATGTTCGTGCGTTTTTCAGGATTAATCACACAGTGATTCTGGATGATCCGTTTGATGATCCACCGGGTCTGCCCGTTCCAGATCGCTCACCTGAACCAACCAAAAAACAGCTGGATGTGCGTGTTCAGAACTCTAATATGTGCTCCAAATGACACAATAGCATACAAATATCTGATGTATTAAACCTGTCTCTGGAACTATTGAAGATGTGATTTGGTCATGTTTCAGAGCGGTCGGATTGGAGCGGATGAGGACATAAATGATGATCAAGGGAGAGATGCTGAGGAGCTGGATGAACTTATCAAAGAAAAAGAAGCAAAGACAAAAGCCATCTTACTGGAGATGGTGAGTTAGTTTTAAACGCACCGCATGCAGCGATCTCATCTGTGCGTGTGTGTTGGATCGTTCACGTTTTTCTTGTTTTAAGGTGGGAGATCTGCCAGACGCAGAAATTAAGCCTCCAGAGAACGTTCTGTTTGTGTGTAAACTCAACCCCGTCACCACTGATGAAGATCTGGAGATCATCTTTTCACGCTTTGGCTCCATTAAATGGTGAGGAAAAGAGAGAGTAAGAGAGCGCTGCTGGAGCTGACACACTGTATGATTGTCTGTCTCACAATGCACTTGACTGAGTGATATCAGCTGTGGTTTTGAGTCATGTGTTTAGACACTTTACATTAGTGTTTAGACTACTATCGTAAGATATTATCTAGATGTTCGTGTGTACATTAACATGTTCATATTTGTTTTTTAGTTGTGAGATCATCAGAGACTGGAAGACAGGAGAATCTTTGTGTTACGCTTTCATCGAGTTTGAAAAGGTTTGTGTCTGCAGTATCTTATATGGGCTGAATGGGCTTAACTGAAGTTCAGGTTGTGTATCACGTGTGTGTGTGTGTGTGTGTGTGTGTGTGTGTGTGTGTGTGTGTGTGTGTGTGTGTGTGTGTGTGTGTGTGTGTGTGTGTGTGTGTGTGTGTGTGTGTGTGTGTGTGTGTGTGTGTGTGTGTGTGTGTGTGTGTGTGTGTGTGTGTGTGTGTGTGTGTGTGTGTGTGTGTGTGTGTGTGTGTGTGTGTGTGTGTGTGTGTGTGTGTGTGTGTGTGTGTGTGTGTGTGTGTGTGTGTGTGTGTGTGTGTGTGTGTGTGTGTGTGTGTGTGTGTGTGTGTGTGTGTGTGTGTGTGTGTGTGTGTGTGTGTGTGTGTGTGTGTGTGTGTGTGTGTGTGTGTGTGTGTGTGTGTGTGTGTGTGTGTGTGTGTGTGTGTGTGTGTGTGTGTGTGTGTGTGTGTGTGTGTGTGTGTGTTTAGGAGGAGGATTGTGAGAAAGCGTACTTTAAGATGGATAATGTCCTGATAGATGATCGCCGAATTCATGTGGACTTCAGTCAGTCAGTGTCCAAGATCAAGTGGAAAGGGAAAGGTAAGTGTGTGTCTGTTTGTGTAGTCCAGCCATCATGTTTGTCACACAACAATAACACATACACATTAACAATTTTTTCCAACAGTATTTAGGTTCAACAGGTTATCTTGGGAAACAGAAGAAACAGTTTCTTACAGAGATGTTGAAATTTTATTTGACTCTAATCTTTTAAAGTAAACACAAATAATAACTGATTATAGCTAATAGAGACAAATCAGTAGGTGGCACTATACAGCCATCTGACCATGCATTATTAAGAAACCCATATCAGATATAAATGTTTCCCATCTCAGACATGTGTGCAATCTTTCATGAGTTTTTTAATCAGTTTTAGGCTTTTGATAATAGTATTCACATCAGAGGAATTCTACATATCATCTGAGCTCAGGCTATAAAAACAACATCCCTTCATACGAATATCCTTAAAGAAATATAGAATGTTATAGATAACCAATTCAGAGCCCAACCCAATGATGGTAAACAGTAACTCTGTACCCAAAAGACTCTTATATGGGTATGTTTAGTGCAGTTATATTTTTATGACATTCATAGAACAAGTACCAGAATTTTTTTAAGTGACTTAAATTAAATGCTATATATCTGAAATGTGTACAATTTAACCTTTTTCCCATGAAGCTGTATTTGGTCTTATCTTTACAAATGAAACCTTTAAGACTTTTGCTGAATAAAAGTAAGGTTTATCAAAAAACTGTTGGCATTAATTGCATGTAGGATACATTTAAGACTATAATTAACAGGAACGACATAAAGATTCACACAAGTAAAATGATGCTGGCATATTTCTCCTGTCATTTTTACCCCCTTTAAAATCGCTCCAAATTACAACTGAAAATAGTCAGTTTACCATCATTTACAAATGAATTAATATCTTAATAAATATTAATATTCGGCATTTAATACTTTGGCTTTCATCGCTGTTAATGTTAGTCTTGCCCTAGCAGAACATATGAACATTTAAGCCAAGGACTGCTGGTTTATTTATCATGGAATGACCCTGTTTACATTTGTTTCATTTCTAGGTGGGAAGTATACCAAAGATGACTTTAAGGCTTATGAGAAAGACATGGACAACAAATCCAAACTGGCTTTAAAAGAGAAAGTGAAAAGCAAGCAGGAGTATCCTTCTATTCAATTCTTCACATTGAATGTTAACTCCTATTTATATATGTTTGATTTAGTTTTTTAGTTTAGTTTTCCTTAACTGTTTGTTGTAAAGCTCGCGGTATGAGCTGCTGTTAGATGAAGATGAGGACGAGAAGAGAGACGACGGAGACAAGCGTGATGCAAAACGACATGAAGACGCCGAGAGGGCAAAAGACAAGAAATCAAAGGTTCATTTGTGTTGTTTTAATTTCACTGCCTGGTTTCATTCAAAACTCAATTTGTGTATTGAAAATAGTCTTCAGTATCTCAGTTACAAATCTGAGATACTAAAGACTGATCCGAGCAACGTTCTGACCGTGTTTCTTATTTTTGTTTGTGTTTTAAAGGATCGAGATGAGAGTCGGCGAGACAGGGATAAAGGCCGACAGCGGTCCCGTTCCAGAGACAGACATAAGGAGAGAGAGAGAGGAGGAGACAAACACAGAGACCGAGGAAGAGAGAGAGAGGGTGATCACAGACATCACAAAGAGAAGAGCCGGAGACGAGAGCGCAGTCGCAGCCCGAGGAGATCAAAGTATTAGAAGAGAATTCACCTGTACAGACAATAATAACACACATCTCATCACATGATTCATGACTGATGAATTCATAAGATTCATGTCCTGGATCATGTCTCTGAAAATGTCTCATAAGGTTTAACATCTAATATGTTCCACATTTAAGGAGTTTTTGTTCACTCAATTATTGCCAGTGTGATTTCTGTCGGTCATTAACTGTTTTGTTTCAGTTAATGCAGACAGATGATCTGTTACAGGTTCATGACCAGTAAAAGCGATCATTAGTTCTTCATTTGTGGTTTTAAAGGAAGTGTTTAAATAAATGCCATCATGAGCTTTGGTTAGTTTGTCAAGTGTTAAGTCATGGACTCGTTTCTTGTTGGCTAAGACGTTTCAAAAATGGGAAGTGTAACCGCCAACTGACAGCTGCACACATTCTGACAAACCCTGTACATAGATTTTGATAGATCAGGACCACAGTGATGTCTGTCTGCAGGAGACATCTATAGAAATACACAAGCTACACTAAACGTATAAACCGAAAAAGACACGTTGGTCCGAATAAAGTTTGACACAGATCTAAAACATTGTGACCTGGTAACAAGATTTAAAGATCAGAATGCTTGAAGAAAAGGAAAATGAGAATGTAAAACACTCAATATTTTACTTTGTGTTCTATTACTCTTCATTACATGGGACAGGGTTAGAGGAAGAGTTTATTCCTTTCTTGATTGATTTGCACAGTTTTGATTTATTGCAAAGCAGCTACATAAAAAGATGACAAAACGGCATTGAGGAGTTGTATTAAAATCTTAATCTTTCAGTTAAATCATGAGACACAACACATGAAATAGTCAGAATGCAAGTTTACAGTTTGACTCGATTGCTTCCGCACGTTTTTCGAAACTTTCTTAACTGTGAATGCAAATTTCACAACGGTTTGCAGGAACTTCAGAACTTTATTGCGTGTCTGCACAATGCAGTTACTCACCAAAAAACAGTCATGCTTCATAACCGAGTTATCGTGTCAGTAATTAAATATAAAATAATTTTGTCATGGTTTCAGCCACACAGGTCAAAACGTGTAGTTGTTTTTTCACCTTGACAGTCAACCAAGGAATTTCTAATTTAGACGAAATAAAATAAATAGAAAGTCAATAGTTTGTAAGAAAAAAAGGATTTATTGTCTTAAGCTAGCACAAATACACAAAAATAACAAATGACTTTCATTAAAAGAAATCTTGGTTCAAATCCAGCTACTCTTGTTGGTCAGGCCAAAGATCTTTTATCAAATCGGATGTTTTCCATTGCTATGCAACGGAAGAAAAATGTCCATGAATGCCACACACATCCCTGGCAATGATCGACTGTGACATCCTGACATGCTGCATTCACAGCATCCAACAGAGACGTCTGATCATGTGGTCAGTGATTACCAGCCCCGTGGTCATAAAAACTCTTCTATTAGATTTAGGAATGGAGAATATAGTGGAAGAAAGTCCATTGTTATCCTTTCATTTGCAGTAAACCAGTCCCTAACAATGTTGGTTTGGTGGGAGCTTACATTACACCATACACCAACATATTCAGACAAATGTGCTCGAACTAAACCTCTTGCTCTGGGATCAGTTCTCTGTAAAGTGTTTAGTAAAGACAGAAGTTGGGTATTATAGGACCCAAATTGTGGAATAAGTGTGCTCACACCATCCTCTGAAATGGTAACATTTGCCACACTGTTGTGTCAGTTGTGGCTGGGTGTTCAAATGAGATTGTGACCACATCTACAGCATTCAGAAAGGCTGAACCCGGCCTCATCCACAGAAGACACAAGAAAATTACTTTTATTCTAGGGTACAGTAAATGTCCTCTCTTCTTATGGGTTTCTGAAACTTTCACAAGTGCACACCATTAGTTAACCTGGACATAGTGGCAGCACAACACCCTCAGTCTTACACTAATCCTATCAAATGACACCTTGTAGAGTTGAAGTCTTAAAACTCTGTCTAGGGTGGAAATGCAGACCCAATTTAAATGACATTATTGTCATTTATGATTGCTCTTTCGATCTCTCTTAGTCAGATATGAAAGTTGGCTATGACCGTGTCATACATTTCTTATTGTTGCTGATGATTAAATACTTCTGCTCTGCCACCAGCACAAAGTTGTTGTGCAGTTCTTCACAATTATCTTCACAATATTGTCGTTTGTAAAATTCCCAAACTTGATTGGTTAAATGGTTGAATGGTGGATTCCAATTGGATTGCAATTAGAGGTCATTGTCCAATTTATCAAAAATACAAACAATATAAATGTCGGACATTAAAAGAAATGACGTGCATTTAAAGCAATTTAAGTGAACACAACAGTGATGGATGTACACTGTATAAAACTTGTAAATCGCTTTGGAGAAAAGTGTTTCCAAATGAAGAAATGTAAATATAAACAGACATATATTTTATCGGAGTTTAATGTGAGAGACCAACAAAAAGGGGCATTCAATTGTGAAGTTGAATGAAAATTGTAAATAATTTACATTAAAAATAAAAGAGTGGCAATTTTAAGATCTTGCCACAGATTAGATTTAGGTCTGGACTTTGACTGGGCTGTACCAACACATGAAGATGTTTCATCTTAAACCATTCCATTGTCGCCCTGGCTTGGCTTTCTTTATGTTTATTGTTGTTCTCTCATGTTTTATTCCAAGGATGCCCTTGTATTTGGCTCCATTGGATCCATCTTCCCATCAACTCTGACCACCATGTTTGACAGTGGGGATGGTATGAGTGATGTTCAGTGTTACTTCCCGTCACACATAAAGTTCAATTTTGTTCCCATCTGACCCGAGCACCTTCTTCCACACGTTTGCTGGGTTACTCGCATGACTTCTGCCAAGCTGCAAACAGGACTGCTTCAGGTTTTCTGTTAACAATATCGTTCTTCTTGCCTCTTCTCCGTAAAGGCCAGATTGATGCAGTGCATGACAGGTAGTTGTCCTATGGACAGATTTCCCACCTGAGCTGTAGATCTCTGCGGTTCATCCAGAGTCACCATGGGCGTCTTGGCTGTATCTCGGATCTGTGCTCTGTTAGTTTAGGTGAAGGAAATGTCTCGGTAGGGTTGCAGTTGTGCCACACACAGTTGTGGAGATGAGGAATGTACAATGCTCTGTGAGATGTTTAAAGCTTGGGAAATCTTTTTATAGCTTTGAATTTCTCCCAAACTGTATTCCTTGGACTTCATGATGCTGTTTGCTACCCAATATTCTCTAAAGAAACCACAGAAACCAGAATCATAGACCAGCTGTATTTCTACTGAGATTAAATGACACGCAGACCGACTATTTGACCATTAGGCCACCATGCGATCTGTCAGCAATCAGTACTTTGACACACTGTACTTTTGAGTTTTGTATTTGTAAAAAAAATGAAATCATGCATTATTTACATTCAACTTCACAATTGTATGACACTTTTTGTTTTACATAAAAATCCAATAAAATATTTTGACGCATGTGGTCATAATGTGAGAAATTGAGGAAAAGTCTAAAAGATATGAATACTGTTGCAAGCCTCTGTTGAAATCATTTGTGTACTATGATGGATTTGTTTAAAGGATGTATTTATGTCTTATAATCATCTTGTACAGAAGTATAAAGGGAAAAGGTAATTTCTTTAAATATCTATAGGTTTTGTGTTTGCACATAAATTCAGCACAGGGACGGATTCAGCACCATATCTTAGACCTCCTAAAACCCTTTCCATCCCTTGGAAACACCTCTGTATTCTACAGGACGCCCAACATCAGCGATGACTGCTTTCATTTCAAGATAATCCGGGAAGATTGAGATATTGCAATTGGGGTGGAAGAGTAGAAAAGAACATTGTCAAATACAGTATGAAGAGAAACTAGAGGACTATGTACAGTTTTATAAGATACAAAGGTTTAATGGACACTTCTTAGACCCTATAAAATATCTCTGTCAAATAATGATGCTTGTTTGAGGCCTTCATGCCACCAAACTTGAAGTGTGTTCAGCTTGGAACAACACGAGCGTTATATCTATAGTTGTGTCTGTAAGAAGACAGGATAGGTCTAAGATCACTATGGTTGGAGTCTCTGTGAGCAGAAGTCATTTTGAAACACCGAGTTAAAGAATGGGTGAACGTTATGCCAAAGACAGCTTTGTACAAACATTCCAGATGGAAAGATTATTGGTCCTTTGTGACACTGTAACTACACATGACTCAATGTGGACTTCAGGATTATCATACCCATTCTTTAATCTTTAACCCTATATAGTATTACGTCTACACTCATTCAGATCAACCACCAATTCTTAGCATTTGTCATCAAGCACGGTGTAAAAACAAGATAACAAGTTTTCTCATTTTACTATTTTAAATCTTGACTATTGAAACAGATGAATTTGTTGAGATTATTTTGATGGGTTCACAAGCGAATGCATAAGACTTGGACAAAACACACACGGTTAATAGTGATTTACTTTATTGAAAGCATCAAGCTCTTGGTACAGATATAATTAGCACATCTTGACCAACCATGGAAATAGCAAGAGAATCAGGACAGCAAAGTTTCCCTTTCACGACAGTCGCTCACCACCTCATATCACGCTCGGAAAGAAAGAAAGGCTTTAAAAAACTTGGTCCGAAACATTACTACCCACCCCTTCCATTCTTATGTAAAGTGTTTATGTAAAAAAACATGTGTATAAAGACCAGAGAAATGCTCCAAACTGCCCGCTTAACAAAACTAACAACAGTTGACACGTGATGCTGTTATTTCTCCAAACTTGTAACATGATTGTCCCATCAGGAAAATCCAACAGAACTGAATGAGTTTCATGAATTTAAAGTGTTGCTTTGGAAGAAATAACAGGATCATCCTCGCGCTTCACGTGAGATATAAACCCATTGAGAACTTTACAGTGTATGAACACAAATGACAGAAACGTCCTGCTACACGCCAGATGCATTCAACGGCAAATCAAAGCTGTAAAAAGAGGGTTTGTTTAACAGTATTTTGAAGAGGTGGAATGAGGTTTTGGACATACGTGTTGCGGTAATTATTGTTTAATAAATCTGCATGTTTCTGCGGTGGTGTGGAATGATCCGGTTGGACCCTGACATGCTCAGATCACAGCGGGTTCATCGCTAGAGAATAGAGACACAAGTCGTTTTGTTTGGAAAAAGAAAACCCCTGGCACACTAAAAATGTCTTTGATTTATACATTCAGCTTTGTGTAATAAAAAAGCTCTTTACAGAAGGAAGACAGCAGTGTGTACAGCTTCATGTGATGTACTGCAAGAGTTTAACTGACAATAATGAAGAAATATAATGGTTACATCACTCACCAACATTCATGTGTCATGTGAATCTGAATAAATGCTCAGATGTAAGATGAAAAAGAATATATTTTCAAAACGAAACCGTAATAAACAACTCCTAGAAAGGTTCTATTCAGTGTAAAATGCTCTGTATCAAATCATCTATACAGTTACATCAACGTAATGAATTTTCTTTAAAAGTGATTTTAATTTCTGACAAATAATGTTTGAGCATTGAGTAAGCCGTTATCTGTCTGAAAATATGACAGAAATAAGATTAAACGATATAAGGTTTGTTAGTGACGGTTGAAAGTACGCAGAAAGTATGTTTTTTATCTAAATAAAAAAACGAACCTAATCAAAATCCCAAATGATCATACCAAAGTATTTTGGGGCAGACGGGTGGAGACGTGAGCATGTCAGGGTCCTCGTCTAGTGAGGCCTGAAGCCTTGTCTGTGAGGGATGCGAGGGGATGCTTGCAGGTAGGGAAGGGAACGTTGCGCACGCAGTGACGGTGTGACATGCATCACGTTTGCCAACGCGTTCGGTAACTCTACATGCACTTCAAGATCACAGCAAGAATGAGCTAGAATATAGACACGAGAGGAGCTTTCATGCACGAGATCTACATTACAGTTACAAGAATGCATACAGGTTAAACTCAGGGAAGATCTAAGGCCAGAAGACAGAATCCATCTCTCCTGAAAGAGACCGTGCCGGCTGCCCGGATGCTCCTGACACCAGCGCGGTTTCTTCTTACGCTTCTTCATCGGGGAGGTTCAGCTCTGTTGGTTCTGCTGGCGGTTTTTGCCGTAACTGGTGAAGAGGAAGTTGTAATCGTTGAAGTGAGCAAGCTGGCGATCCAGCAGACGGTAACCCTCCAGCTTCTGAGCCGGAGAGAAAATGCTGCGACATTTGGAGCTCTGTGGAGACAGAATGACACACTTGAGTTTGGATTCTCTGAAGACGTGGCGTCGGCAGAATGTATCTCCAAATACCTGATTGACGAAAAGCGTAGTCACAAATTTCCCCGGTTTGAAGACATCTACCACCTTATTGATGAGCTCGTCGTAGGATGTCTGGGAGAGGTTGGTTTCAAAGCTGACATATGAGAACTCTGGTTCGGGGGTGATGTGGATTGTCCAGTAAGTTCCCTAGAAAGACAGGATGAACAGAAGTTTTAATGCTGCATGCGGACGTGGGGCAGACAATGTTTAGTCATCACATCTCTTACATCATTCTTCATTCCGTTCATCGAGTATCCACATGGGTTGAACATTGTGGCATCAATCACTGAACCTGGAATCAGGTCACGAATTCCACTCATCTGTGAACACACAAACACACAGAGAATATTAGTACACAAACATAAGTGTGTATATAGATTTGTGGAAATGTTACGTGTTGAAGTGGCTTACACGAGTGACATCATTAGCAGAAACACCATCTTTCATATAGAACTGGTCCATCACAGCTGGGTCAAGATCACTCATCAGAACTTCTAGTGTCTGGTCCGCTTGTTTATTCTCCCAGAACTCAGGCTGCTCCAGAGTAAACAAGTACCTTTAGAACCGAGAAGACAAACAATCAGAACAACCTTTACATTATTGAGCCTCTCCGGCGCCATGGGTCCAAAACTGTTAACTCACCAGCAGTCAGAATTCAGGCGTCCCATGCAGTATGCTGCTCCATCTGTATAAACAAACACAACGTGTTGATTCATCCCTCAACATCCTCATCATCACACGGATTGAGAAATAACAAGAGGCTTGAAACCTTACTGGGAAAAATCTGGCTGAGGAACTCGACCTCCTCCTGGAAGTTACGGTGAGGAAACTCTTGATGGGTGGGCTTCATGAAATTTTTACGCGAGTAGAAGAAATTCTGAAACGGAAGACACAAACCTCACAGATCATCTCATGTCACCTTCAGTGCGAGATATGGGAATCACACGTGAAAAACAGTGACGTGAGCTGATCCCTCTGAGGGTTTATTACATCTCTCATGACAATAAATTCCGTCTCTCTTGTCTCGTGTGTTTACAGCTGGTGTGTGCGCGTGTTATCAAACATGTATCCAGGGCACGTGTTTGTGCGTTACCTCGATGGCATCAAAGCCACAATACTCGCGTGCCAGTTCCAGCAGAGGCACCAGTGCCTGCAGTAAGAGGGTTGTTCCGCATGTCTTCAAAATGAAACGTCTCTTGGAGACAAACATGCTACTCTCACTGAAACAGACAAAAATGTTACATGAAATGTGGACAGGTCAACAAATGATACACAACTGATTTTTACACCGCTGTTATCCGGGTTTAATAGAGAGAAATTAAAGACATTTATCAAGACATTTTCATGTCCTCAAGATTAACTATGAATATGAACTTTATTATAAAAGTAAAGATAAATTCATATCTACCACGTTCAAATGCAAAGACAACGTGTGGTTTTTACTCACCTGAGTATATAAGCTTCCTGCTTGTCAGTCTTTGTCACACTTATAATCAAACAGTGCACATTCTCCAGAAGTTTGTCCCATTCAAATCTGAAAAAATATTCAAAAATTTTATTAATATTATTAATCCCAGAGGTTATTTGTACTAACTGTATATATGCCAACCATAACCTAAACATAAGGTTTTATGAATAAATCTTAACTCAAGTAATAAAGTTTGAAGAGTGCTCTTAAGACTCAACACAGCCCAACACAGCATCACATAGACATTTCACCTTCCGTCACAAGAATGACCGTTTAATGTAAAAGTGTTTTCTTCTCTTCGACTGACGGGACATAAGGGAGCGTTTATTTTCACATGTACTTGTCATGGTGAGGCGTGTTGTGAGGATTTCACTAAATCTGAACAGCTGATCTGAAACCGGAAACTCAGAGTAATGATCCTCGAGGTAAATCAACTTTGAGTTCAAGTTTAAACTCGGTCTAAGGTTGAACCCCTCGATAACTAATTTTATATTTCAATGAAGATAATAAATGACCTAAAATCAGACCTAAACTGCTAATCATTTCTCTCAGCCGTCAGCTAGGCCGATTTACATTCTCTAATTAGTCACTTTATATATTGAAATTAAGTTCTATGTTATGGAATGGACAAACATAGATTGTAGAATTAAAACGGTTGCGTGTTTTTGAATTTTTATAAGTGGTGGGCATAGATTACGCTTTTTTATCTAGATTATTCTCACTGTAAACTTGGAATTAATCTAGATTAAAATGGCTAAATGAATTCTGTCGAAGGCATTCAGAATATGTGTTCTACTCAAATAATGAGCAAAAGTAAAACATTACACAAGGTGCAAACAACCTTATGCTGCGTTCACACCACACGCGTGTAGTTTTACGCTTGAACATTTAAATTCATTCGCGAGTACAATTTGCCTCATTTGAGTCCAACATGTCATAAGTGTAGGGGGGAGGGGCTTCTGTAAGGGGGAGGGGCTTCTGTCAGAGGAACTCATCAACTTGTCAAGAGGAAAAGTCCTTTTATTGTCAAATAAAGAGTTATACTTAATGTGACGGCTTTAGTTATAGTCTCAATATGGTATAAAGCTCAAATTGAGTAAAGATAATTTTTTCTTCACTAAATTTCTTACAGTAAATGTCAATTTTATTCCTGTCTTTGTTAAAGTATAATAAAAGTATAATGTGGATTTATAAAGCCCTGATGACTTTCTCATCAATGTTTGTTTTAGATGAAGCAAGTTTCTGATTGGTTAACGCGGCGCGACATTTCGGCAAAGTTAAATTTTTCAACTCACCCGATTCGCGTCCATCACGTCTATTCGCGTCTCTACATTGACTTAACATGTAAATCACTCGCGCCTGTGCTCTAATTCACGTCTGGTGGGAACGCAGCATTAGGGAAGTTTCTTACAAATAAACCCGGCGGCTTCACAGGTTCATCCATGTTAGCACGTCACGTGTGATGACGTCATTTCACAGTACGTATGCACACAGGTTAGAAGACTCACTATTGCCCCCACATTTGCAATGCGGTTACGTATACATCCGCGCTAAAAGATCAAAGGTGAAAGGTCATCATAGCTTGTGTAGTATAGACGCAGCTCCCAAACCAACTTTGAGATTAACGGCGATATTTTTTTATCGCGCGATAAGAGTCTCACGTTAGCTTAGCATGATAACGCAGATAAAGGCCCACCTCTAATATTCATGTTTTACATGAGCTTCAGGTGTCACACCAGCAGAATGTCGTCTCTGGGTGTTATGTTCTGATTATGACACTAGAGGGTCTGTTACTGCTCTGTTCAATAAAGCTTCACGTCATTCTTTTGTGATGCGTCTGCAACAAACGTAACCTGGAAAACCATCGGCAGGTCTATTGTCCCAGAGATCCAGGCATTAACTATCGGTGCTGATTAATCAGCTAACCCGATAAATCGCTCGACATATTGTAATGAGGCCAATATTGGAAAAACTGTAATAAGCATAAATAACATTATGCTGCTTTTATATAAAATTATATATAAAATAAAAAGTACAGCATACAAAAGGTTCTAATTATATTGTATATATATATATATATATATATATATATATATATATATATATATATATATATTATACAAATGTATAATAACGAACAAGTATATTCTGAACGTTGAATTGAGCTTGTTTGAGGAATTTATTTTCTGCACAAAACAACAGTTGTTTAAAAGATTATTATAATCTGCCCTATTGTGATTGGAAATGTGTTCATTCTTTTAGTAAAAGATCTCTTCAAATATGTGTTGTTGCTTTGTCATGTCTCAGGAGGAGGGCCACTTCTGTGACCCCGCTGACTTATTCTGCTGAGCTTACACTCTAATGATTCTCTCTCTGTGTGTGTGTGTGTGTGTCTCTCTCTCTCTCTCTCTCTCTGTGTGTATGTGCGCGTGTGTCTCTCTCTCGAGTCTCTCTCTCTCTCTCTCTCTGTGTGTGTGTGTGTGTCTCTCTCTCTGGTCTCTCTCTCTCTCTGTGTGTGTGTGTCTCTCTCTCTCTGGTCTCTCTCTCTCTCTGTGTGTGTGTGTGTGTCCTCTCTCTCTCTGGTCTCTCTCTCTCGCTCTCTGTGTGTGTCTCTCTCTCTCTCTCTCTCTCTCTCTCTCTCTCTCTCTCTCTCTCTCTCTCTCTCTCTCTCTCTCTCTCTCTCTCTCTCTCTCTCTCTCTCTCTCTCTCTCTCTCTCTCTCTCTCTCTCTCTCTGTGTGTGTGTGTGTGTGTGTGTCTGTGTCTCTTTCTCTCTCTGTGTGTGTGTGTGTGTCTCTCTCTCTCTCTGTGTGTGTGTGTCTCTCTCTCTCTGGTCTCTCTCTCTCTCTGTGTGTGTGTGTGTGTCTCTCTCTCTCTGGTCTCTCTCTCTCGCTCTCTGTGTGTGTCTCTCTCTCTCTCTCTCTCTCTCTCTCTCTCTATCTCTCTCTCTCTATCTCTCTCTCTCTCTCTCTCTCTCTCTCTCTCTCTCTCTCTCTCTCTCTCTCTCTCTCTCTCTCTCTCTCTCTCTCTCTCTGTGTGTGTGTGTGTGTGTGTCTGTGTCTCTTTCTCTCTCTGTGTGTGTGTGTGTGTGTGTGTCTGTGTCTCTTTCTCTCTCTGTGTGTGTGTGTGTGTCTGTCTCTCTCTATCTCTCTCTCTGTGTGTGTGTGTGTGTGTCTCTCTCTGTGTGTGTGTGTGTGTGTCTCTCTCTGTGTGTGTGTGTGTCTGTGTCTCTTTCTCTCTCTGTGTGTGTGTGTGTGTCTGTGTCTCTTTCTCTCTGTGTGTGTGTGTGTGTGTCCAGTTCCTTCTCTCTGTCAGGTTTCAGATCAGTTTACAGTACTGAAGTGTGTCAGTAGATCTATAATTCATTCATTCACTTGTGTGAGTTTGAGCACAATCAGAACGAGTGAAACCACAGTAACACCTCTCTACAGTTATAAGTATTATCCGTGACACGGATTATTAATAATAATAATAAGTGTAGTTATGTGTGTGTGCTGTGAAAGAACACATCACTCATCTTACAGCACAACACGAGCGCTGCGTGACAAACACGTGCGGTGTGGTAAGAGCAGCGACCAATCAACGACAGCGACCAATCAGAGCGCTCGGACCGTCGACCAATGAGAGCGCTCGGACCGCGGACCAATGAGAGGCGTCCGCTCACGCGCGTCTTCACGTGTACGCTGCGGCTGCTGCGGACGAACCGCCATTAAAACTCTATAAATAGAGTTGATCCTCGCGCATAGAGTTTGTGTAGAGCTGACCAG
>CM065658.1:391554-459054 GCA_033220385.1 Triplophysa yarkandensis | reverse complement strand
TTCCTCTTTTGTGTTTTACAGAGAAAGTCATGACAAAAACTTCATTAGTGTACTCGATCCCTTATACAGTTTACATCTAAAGACTTTTAACTGACAATAAAATGATATGAAATGACATAATAATGACATCAATTGATCACATCAGATTCAACACATTTCTGGTTGTTTATTAACTGAGCACAGATTCAAGCTTTTACATCCCGTCGGTCTGTTGCCGTGAATATAAAGACATGTTTTTAAATTCATCTACATTTGCATTTACATTTAGTCATTTAGCAGACGCTTTTATCCAAAGCGACTTACAATAGTCGAGGAGACAATGAAGCGGTAAATAGCCGATACAACAATAGGTGAACATCTCTTACTTTAATGATCTTGAACGGCAAACCTCTTTGCTGAAAAACAGATGATAGGTTTTAATTTGTGTTTCCTGGGACCGTAAGATCACGCAGGACCTTCTGCAGCCGAAGTTCAGAATCCAGGCCTTCACAGAGAAGGAAAGATGTCGTTTATAATGTAAAAGCAACAGATGACACAGAATAATAAATAAGCGGGAAAGAGAGATAATAGAATGAAATGTTATCCCATTCAATTTCAATTCAATTTAGTTATAAATGTTAGTTATAAATGTTAGTTATACATGTTAGTTATAAATGGCGGTGTTTTTGAGTGACAGGTTTTTTTAGAATGTTATTGGATTCATTGATCTGATCATAGAACGTTGCCTTGCTGCTGAGTGAATCCTGAATAATGTAATTTACATAGAAGGCAATCCAATGTAATCAGAAGGAACGAGAGAGATGTATTTCAGAGATCTTAGATTTATTTTATTAACCCTGCGCATTCACATTATTGTCCTTGTATTGCATTGGTTTTTATCACAATAATGAGTAATGACCGTGTGATGTTGTTCCGTTGAATTATTGCAACATGACGGTATACATCTGTGTTCAGCTGACATTGTTGTGTAGAAATCACTTTGTGTGATCCGTTTCCTTTATTTGTGAGAGATCCCTGTATTATTAGTTTGGAAACAACAAGAACACTTTGGCAAACAAAAATATTTCATATTTATAAAAATATTATGCTTTAAATTGTTTCCGTAGGATTTAATTGTTAATATAGTGCTTTTTATGTTAATGAAAGGTCATGTTGTTATGACTTTGAGAGGAAGTTAAGTGCATGTTAGCCAAAATCACAAGAACATTGTCTGTTAGTTTTTCTATGACCTGCTTCAAACAAGTAAATAGAGAAAAGTTTGTTTTGTAAAGTGCCGCGTACTGCAACACAATATGTGGAAGTCAGAAATAATTGTCTATTCTTACTTTACAAAATAAGAGGAAAGTGACGGTTAAGAATAGCTGGAACTTGACTGATTATTGCTGCACAGCCTCTGGATTCTGTGAACGTATTTCATGTGTAATGCATGAAGGTCGTGTATTTGGGTCAAGTACACTAGATTTATTATGTATTATGTAATGTTATTTAGAGGCAAACAGTGCATCTGAATAAAACTCTGAACATTTGCATGCACGCACGCACGCACGCACGCACGCACGCACACACACACACACACACACACACTGAACACACACACACACACTGAACACACACACACACACACACACACACACACACTGAACACACACACGCACACACACACACACACACACTGAACACACACACACACACAGACACACAACACACACAGACACACGCAAAGAGACACACACACACACACACACACACACACACAGAGAGAGAGACACACACAGACACACACACACACACACACACACACACACACACACACTGAACACACACACACACACACTGAACACACTGAACACACACACACTGAACACACACACACACACACACACACACACACACTGAACACACACACGCGCACACACACACACACACACACACACACACACACACACACACACACACACACACACACACACACTGAACACACACACACACACACACACACTGAACACACACACACACAGACACACAACACACACAGACACACACACAGAGACACACACAGACACACACACACACACACACACACACACACACACACACACACACACAGAGACACACACACACACACACACACTGAACACACACACACACACACACACACACTGAACACACACACACACACACACGCGCCTGACACCGCTGACACTGAGCAAGGAAACATTAATATTGAACATGTGTTGTGAATGCACATTTGAGCTGTTTTTCATCTTTCTACGTCTTCCTTTCGTTATGAAATGTTTTTATTATAAGAGAAAACAATACATTTTATTACATAAGTTAATGTGTGCTGCAGTGGCCTGTGGGAGACTTACATAGACTTTTACATTTACACTTAGTCATTTAGCTGAGGCTTTTATCCAAAGTGACTCACAACTGAGGTTCATTACCTTAACCAATATTAATTAAAAGAAATAGCACTTACCTGTCATTAACACACTTGTATGACATCACATATAATGATGTAAAATTGGGGCAATCCATTGTTTTTTACATAGTGGATAACAGAGCTGACAGATATTTCTCAAACACACATAAAATAAGAAATGCAACAATAAAAACAGCGAGTTTGGGGAAAAAACACCCTAATGTCTTGTTAATCTAATCTTATTAAACAAAGCTATAAAATGCATTCCTTTTTTATGGAGTGGAATAAGCATCAAAAGATGAGACTGTCTTATTGTGCACAAATACTTGGCTATAGTTCTTGGTGTTTTGTGCAAAGTTCATGTCGTATTTTAAAAATATGTAGCGATGATTTATATCGATGTCTGTATTAAAATATAAATGGGTAACTCGCAAAAGGCGTCTTCAGTTACTGAAGTTTAAGAAAGTTAAACATCTGTTAAGTATAAAGACCACGTTTTATTCAAAGCAAACAGGTTGTGTGTGGGACTTATATGATTATTTACATTTACATTTAGTCATTTAGCAGACGCTTTAATCCAAAGCGACTTACAATAGTAATGGTCCAAAATAATTCAACTTATTTCCAATAAAAGAATAAAACACCTTGCCCTGGTACACAACAATAGTTATGCATTATAATGCCAAAAAAATAAATTATAATCTAGTGCTTCTCTGGTGGGGTCAGACTTAAATTTAAATTTAGGAAAAATAAAAACACATCAAAACATTTATATTATTAAGCTATTGCTGTGGTTGTGTTATGTGCGTTAGATCTGATGTATTCAGAAGTGTGGATGAATGTTTATGTGTAAGAACACAGACTGTTGTGATGTTGTAAAGCTGGAAAGAGATCAGAAAGGGAAGTTCTAGTTCTGACTGTTAATATTTATTTCCTGTACAGAAGTGTTAGCCAATATAACACTGAGTGTTTAGACGGAGATCTTAAAGGACAAGCAGATTAACTGAGATTTCACAGAGCAGGTGTAATAATGATA
The DNA here is from genome assembly GCA_033220385.1 of Triplophysa yarkandensis. Classification (NCBI taxonomy): domain Eukaryota; kingdom Metazoa; phylum Chordata; class Actinopteri; order Cypriniformes; family Nemacheilidae; genus Triplophysa; species Triplophysa yarkandensis. Next base: position 455,596 of record CM065658.1, on the reverse strand, counting down.
CAAATGAATCCTAATGACAATATTAAAATATTACAATTACAACTACATTACATGACTTCAGTACGAGCCACATGCACTGTCCAGTTGGAATATTGTTATCTGTTTGTATGGCACGCCTTGCACATGGGCACAGGAAGCTCAGTCTATCAGTGAAGTCTGTCACTTACTTAGAGAGTTTGACCCTAGGTGTGTGTGTGTGTGTGTGTGTGTGTGTGTGTGTGTGTGTGTGTGTGTGTGTGTGTGTGTGTGTGTGTGTGTGTGTGTGTGTGTGTGTGTGTGTGTGTGTGTGTTAGAGAGAGTGTGTGTTAGAGAGAGTGTGTGTTAGAGAGAGAGAGTGTGTGTGTGTGTGTGTGTGTGTGTGTGTGTGTTAGAGAGAGTGTGTGTTAGAGAGAGAGAGTGTGTGTGTGTGTGTGTGTGTGTGTGTGTGTGTGTGTGTGTGTGTGTGTGTGTGTGTGTGTGTGTGTGTGTGTGTTAGAGAGAGTGTGTGTTAGAGAGAGAGTGTGTGTGTGTGTGTGTGTGTGTTAGAGAGAGTGTGTGTTAGAGAGAGAGAGTGTGTGTGTGTGTGTGTTCAGTGTGTGTGTGTGTGTGTGTGTGTGTGTGTGTGTGTGTGTGTGAGTGTGTGTGTGTGTGTGTGTGTGTGTGTGTGTGTGTGTGTGTGTGTGTGTGTGTGTGTGTGTGTGTGTGTGTGTGTGTGTGTGAGTGTGTGTGTGTGTGTGTGTGTGTGTGTGTGTGTGTGTGTGTGTGTGTGTGTGTGTTAGAGAGAGTGTGTGTTAGAGAGAGTGTGTGTTAGAGAGAGAGTGTGTGTGTGTGTGTGTGTTAGAGAGAGTGTGTGTTAGAGAGAGTGTGTGTTAGAGAGAGAGTGTGTGTGTGTGTGTGTGTGTGTGTGTGTGTGTGTGTTAGAGAGAGTGTGTGTTAGAGAGAGTGTGTGTTAGAGAGAGAGAGTGTGTGTGTGTGTGTGTATGTGTGTGTGTGTTCAGTGTGTGTGTGTGTGTGTGTTAGAGAGAGTGTGTGTTAGAGAGAGAGTGTGTGTGTGTGTGTGTGTGTGTGTGTGTGTGTGTGTGTGTGTGTGTGTGTGTGTGTTTGTTTGTGTGTGTGTGTGTGTTAGAGCGAGTGTGTGTTAGAGAGAGAGTGTGTGTTAGAGAGTGTGTGTGTGTGTGTGTGTGTGTGTGTGTGTGTGTGTGTGTGTGTGTGTGTGTGTGTGTGTGTGTGTGTGTGTGTGTGTGTGTGTGTGTGTGTGTGTGTGTGTGTTCACTTAAGATGGGTGAAATGCAGAGCATGAATTCTGAGTATGGGTCACCACACTTGTGTGTGTGTGTGTTAGAGAGAGTGTGTGTTAGAGAGAGAGTGTGTGTGTGTGTGTGTGTGTGTGTGTGTGTGTTTGTTTGTGTGTGTGTGTTAGAGAGAGTGTGTGTTAGAGAGAGAGTGTGTGTTAGAGAGAGTGTGTCTTAGAGAGAGTGTGTGTGTGTGTGTGTGTGTGTGTGTTGGAGAGTGTGTGTGTGTGTGTGTGTGTGTGTGTGTGTGTGTGTGTGTGTGTGTGTGTGTTCGCGTGCGTGCGTGCGTGCATGTGTTCACTTTGGATGGGTGAAATGCAGAGCATGATTTCTGAGTATGGGTCACCACACTTGGCTGTATGTCACACGTCTTTAGGTATATTGTGTCTGTGTTTTTCAGGAGAGATGAGAAGGAGTATGCCCTGAAACAGATAGAAGGCACCGGGATCTCCATGTCTGCCTGCAGGGAAATCGCTGTGAGTTCTGCAGACGTTTTTTAATCGCTGCTTTAAACAACCATTTCCATGACATCCACTGCTCTGCCAAGAAAAATCACTTAGGCTCTTTCCTGATTCGTAACAACGTTGAATCTGGCACCACAAACAAGCAAACACGTGAAGTATTGTAAATACAAACTCGATCACACTTTTGAAAAGGTCAAACCGCACGCTGGATAAACGGATGATGTGTTTCAGCTCTCTCGATACTATCACAGTAATATTAACCCCGAATGTCTTTAATAGTTTTTCTCTCAGATACCTGCTGTGTTTATATATGTTTTTCATAGGAGCGATCACATCAGGATTCAGTTCACACGTTTCATAAGGACATATGCTAAGTTTCGGTCGGACTCAGATAACAGCACCTGCGTTCCTGCGTGCGCTCACCAGCGTGTTGGTCTGGAATGAAGGTGTTTCCAGGTGTATTGTTGTTGCGTTGCTATTCTTAGAAAACTGAAATAGACTGCGCTATTAACAAACTGAAACCTGATCTAAACCTTTTATTTATTTAAAGGACTCGGGTGCAAACAATGCCTTGAGGTTAGTAGCGAAGTTTCCATAGCAGGAGCACAACTTTCTCTTTCTCACGATGTATTACAAACATGGAAACAGTCCTTTCAAAGCATGCGCCGGGAACGCAAAAGCCACGCAAAAGTGAATCCGAACACACACTTTAGATCAATAAAGAAGAGACCTAACGAAGGGTTACATGAAGTCTTAATGTCATTTTACTATCACAGTCTGTCGTCTTCCCAAATGACTTTGTGATAACAGGACTAACGGAAGGTTTGTGAAAGATTGTGCTTTCACATCACATCGAATGTGTTGTTGCTTCTTGTGTTCGATCATTTTAAGAACATGTTTAATGAACATGGCTCAGAAGTATGAACAGAAATGTGCTTGGCATGTATTTAACCTATGAACAGTTTGAAAAAGAGCTCCTCTGAATTCTTAAAACGTCAAGTTTGGGACATTATTCCATGTAGAATCAGGGAGCATCATTTCTGGATGTTGGAGGAATATTAAATGAACATCAAATTATTTTCAAGCCCAATATTTATGATGGTGTAGGACAGTGATCGGACACAATAACAGAACTATTTACTGAAATATGCCTTAAGGTAAATCGACGGAGCAGAGGATTTGACGGGATCTAATATGGGAGAATCAATCTCTCATTGTTTGCTTAAGAATCGTAGAGGAAAGGCTGGAGAAATGGACAGACCGTGAAAGATTTCCCCGGAGTCACCCTTATGTAGTCCCACTAATCCTCAGCGGCGCTGATGGTTGGATACGGGCAAGTCCTCCGGTGAACGAGAAGGAGATATGACGGAGGGGAAACAGCCGCAGGTGCATCACATTCACTGCGCTGATCTGCTTCATTGAGTCTTATTAACCGCTCAGGGCATCACCACACATCACCGTCCCACAGGACAACGTGTTTGCTCGGATGCGGCTCTCTTACAGCTCCAGAGATTCCATGGAGTTCTATGCTGGGTTTCATCTAAGAATTCCACTTAGTTTCAGATGTCTCTGTTAAAATTGTTGGAATGACCTAAACAGAGAATAAATGCGTGAGAAACATAAGAAGAGTTCGGAGGTTTTAAAGAACGTAGAATAATAATTTTAAGTAATCTAACGAGAAACGCTGGAGTTCATATTGAGATCTTCAATGAAGATTTGATCGCAAACTTGAAAAATCTCGGCTCGGTTTGAGACATTGTTCAAATCATCTCTGAAAATGAAATGGAGAAACAGTGAGATATCTTTCTGTTTCTTATCTAAGGTGAAGTTTAAGAGACACGCATAAGGCAAATGTTACTTTATTTGATTTTATTGATCACAAGAGGAAATAATTGCGATTTTAAAAACCTCCCAATACAGAAAACCTTCTTTAAACACAATTGTTTGTCAGCAGTGTGTGTACCAAACCCATTCGTTATTTTTAAATCTCTACAAAACCTCACCAGTTCTGTCAAATGAGCCGTTAACATTCTGTCCGCAATGTGACATCACATTGATTTAGCCCCGCCCATGAGCGCTGTTTCTGAAGAGGTTTTTAAAGGTAGTGTTTCTCATTTACTTTGACAGACCTGCGCTATCTGCTTGAAACAACACTTCATTTTCATTTAAAGAGACACACCACAACAGACCCAGAATATTAGATCTGTTTTATACATTAAGCTTAAACTCCACATATTTATTCCGTGCAGGATTTCCATCAGATTTGGAAAAGGGCTTCATTTGTGGCGCTTTAAATTATATTAAAAACGTGATTTACATTTATTTATTTGGCAGACGCTTTCATCCAAGATGACTCACAGCTGCCGATTATCACCGCAGGGCAAACTGGGGTAAGGTTCGCCGCTCAAGGGCACTTCAGACATTGTCTGCTGGCGCTGGGATCTTCGCTCGGTGTTTCCTCGTCATACAAGACGCCAAAACTAAAGTCAAAAGTTGATGAATGGCAATATCGAGGAACATGAATGTCCTGCAGTGCAGATTCTTTACCATTGATTCAACATGTTCATTTTTATGAAACTGATTCATATCATGAAGAATGAGTTCGTCTTAATTAGTCGGTCGTCTGCAGTTAAGGCCCTACTATCCGCTGACCCTTTTAAAACTATTTTAACGAAGCTTGCCCTTGACCAGTCACAATAGAAATGTTTGTCCTGGCAACATGACACACTCAAATGTTTGTGTGTAGATTGTGGTACGGTACGTACTTCTGATCTCTAACACAAGAAGAGAGGGAGTGGAATGAATAGATGAGCTGTCACTACATTAGAAGACAAAGACGGAGGCACGTCATGTATCGGTTCAGTCTGTTGTGTGGTTGTAAGGAGTGGTTTTATTTGCACGGGCTGAGAATAAAACTGGTTTTACGGCCTCGTGTTAAAAAATAACATCACTTTCTCTCTCACTTCATGCGTATAGCAGTCTGCAGTGTCTTGATGAAGAATAAACTTTCCCATCCGATGCAGGTACACAAACTGTGTTCGCGCAAATGCCTGACGGTGTGAGAATAAGTGTATTGCGTGACACGCTCGCCTCGAGACAACTGCATAACAACATGTATCGTCACGGTTGAGGTCTCAGAACGACACAACACGAGTCGGGACGTTTTAACGATGAACAACACGGGTCATTTCAATCCCGGAGACCATAAATGTGTAGGATTTTAAATGGATTTGTCCCATCCTTGTTGAAAACACACAAATAAAGCTATAAATAAAAGATGACCGGCATAGAGAAGTAAAGTAAAACGCCTTCGGTGTTTTACACAGAGGTTAATGGACAGATAATGTCCTTGAGATAGACGCCAGTCATATCTATTATCTGACACGTGACCCTGCGGAAATTTCATCTGAATGCCGTCGTGACTCTCAGCTCGCTCATAACATCGCCGTCAGGTCAATTCCTTTTAGCACATGCAATAGTAAAGGGTTTTAAATAAAGACATTTTGTGTTGATATTGTGTGTTTTTAATAAACAACACATGTTAAGCGCTTTAATTAACTTAAACTACAGATTGTAATGTTATTGTAGGTTGGAACATCATTTGACCACAATCTCATATAATAAAAGCTTATTTTTAAGCTCATAATACATGAAACATTTTATGGTTATTAATATGCTGTCTATTTATGCCGTATATATTTTGTTGAGATAACCACGTCCTGTACGTCTTTAAGAAATCTGTTGTTATGTGTGTTTAAAGTCCCTCTTAAATGTGTGCGATAATAATTTAATTATTAATACTTTTATTGGTTAAATATTTGCAAAATATGTGAAATCAAATGTGTTGTATTTTGAGTATTTTTTCATGTATATTTCTTATCATTTCTAGCTTTATATTACATGCTTTAAACTCAGCACTTAATTTTCACTTAATTGTCATGATTTTTTGTGATACTGTAAGTGAGAAACAATATTTCACTTGATTTATTTTAAATCAGCATCCTCGAAACCCAGTCACCCTGCAAAACAAGTTTTCACATCCAATCCTAGTGTAAATATTTAGATGACCTCATCATCTCTAAATCTCTTAGCTTGGCAATACAACAATTATCGAAAGAGTTGGATCATCTTAGTAACGAAAAAAAGAATAATTAATAATGATGAAATTAATAATTATTGGATCATTATTTGTTATAATCCATCCAGGCTTTAAAAAAATAGTGCTCAAATAAATGAATGTTTGGAAATGTGAACTCATATTTTTTAATGTCGTACAACTCTAAATGATCATATATAACTAACTTAAAAACATTTATTTCGGTAAAATCACTGATGTGCACAATATATTTCCACAGTACTGTATTTATCTATTTAAATTAATCGCAATTGAGATGTTATTGAAATGTTAATGTTTTAATTCTATACATTATTCTTTATCTGTGTTGCAGCTACTAAGAGAACTGAAGCATCCCAATGTCATCGCCCTGCAAAAAGTATTTCTGTCTCACAGCGACCGTAAAGTCTGGCTTCTGTTCGACTATGCCGAGCATGATCTGTGGGTACGTACACACACACGTGGGCACAATCCTGCTGAGAAAGCTGGCATCGACCAGCGTGCTCGGATTATGCTGGTTGGTTAATGTTGTTCTACTGAACGTTTCCCACAGTATATTCCTTTGTTATTGAGCTCTGAAAAGGATTTCTTGTTTGTTGCTTCTGCCCATGTAAAAAATCCATTCTTGACTCAACCACGGGTTGCTAGAACCTAGTTAAGGTTCATTTATACCAACGGTTTGGTTTGTCCATATTTGCATCAATTTAATAAAAACCCAGCATCATTTTGGAGTGTACATGGGCATGTTAACGCTCACATGTTCCTATCATTTGTTGTGTTACAGCACATAATAAAGTTTCATCGAGCGTCCAAGGCCAACAAGAAACCCATGCAGCTGCCAAGGGGAATGGTGAAGTCATTACTCTACCAGATCTTAGACGGGATCCATTACCTGCATGCCAACTGGGTTCTGCACAGAGACCTGGTGAGGACAGACTTACCGGACTACACACATATTAGTGGGGGCATTTATAGTTTTGAGTAGTAAATATCACATAAATATACACATCAGAATGTCATGTCAGATTGACGGAACCCCATACCTATTAAAACAAGTCAATCACAAAACTTGTTTGTTTCAGGAGGAACGTAAAGAAATGTTTACACCTTTGTAAAGACAAATATTCCATTTTCAAAATTGCAGCAGCTCTCATAGCACACGACATCTCTGAGACGTCTGTACGATGTCTGCAAGGGGCTGCTCGATTATGAAAAAGAATTCTCATCACGGTTGTTTCGCCCAGTATTGAGAACAGGATTATTTAACACTTTGAAATTGTAAAATGAGTGTGATAATCGATAAATGAATAAACAAGAGAATTCCAATATAACGTTAAGTTCAATAACTAATAAATGTAACAAAAAGATTAAAACCTATAATAGCTAAATAATAAATCGAAATGTAATATTACACAATAATTGTTTTAACTCGATTATTTTGTCGTCGTAATTGTTGGCAGCCAACATTTAAATTATTTTGGCAGGCGTAATTTGCAATCTAAGTTTATCGGAAGTTGCCCACGGCAGATGTTTTCCAGATCTTTACCTGTACCTGAGATATGTGGGATTATGGAATCGGGATTAGATAAACAGAAAAACTAAATAAACAGATTTTTTCGAACGGAATGAAATGTAACACATCTTTAAGACTTTTATGGAATTGTATTGTGTCAAATCAGTAAAAAAACACTGAAACCTGAAATGTTGGAACATCAGGTTTTTAGAGAAAACAAGGACCTTCGGTTTGATGTTTTAAACAGAGATGACAAAATAAAGACATATATATATATATACTATAGCAAGACGGTATATAAAGTGCATCCGATGAAACCTATAGTAAAACATTTAAGTGACGCTCATTAGTTTATACATTGCAGGATCAGCAACAGATTACACATGAAATAATATTTGCATACATTTAAGAAGGAACAGACACTATGTAGGAGGTGGATTTCTTCTAAGGACATTTTTACCTTGAGTCCAAAAGAAGCCTTATGTCTAATTCTGGTACATTTATATATTATTCATGTGTATTGTCCTTTAAAAAACAGGCGTGTGGTACAGGTGTGTCAACTTCATTGTCTCCTCGACTATTGTAAGTCGCTTTGGATAAAAGCGTCTGCTAAATGACTAAATGTAAATGTAAGTCGCTTTGGATAAAAGCGTCTGCTAAATGACTAAATGTAAATGTAAATGTAACTTCTGGGCTTTACAGTCATACGTTGTTATTCTTTACATTGAATGTCACATTAAACATCATACCGATCAGAATATACGTGACTGTGTGACAGCCCACTTTTTAATAATAGTCAGCTTCGGGACTCTTTAGACATTCCGTCCAGGATCAGAGCAGTTGTGTAATTTGTGTTTGTTTGAGGACGTGGTTATGTCACACATACCAGAGACACACCTGTTTGCTTTATTCAAATGATCCCATGCATTCTAGTCCTGTACTCAAATATTCTTACATAAGAAAACATTTTAAAGAACGTGAAGCGATGCTGCTGTAATGAGGCCGTGTTCTTGTTTATTGAGATGAAGTTCTATGGGAAGTACCGGAGATGTGTGTTGAGCTGGTGCTGATGTTTGTGGCACTGTCATCAACACCAGTGGAAAGTCTTATGTCATTTTATCATTGACTGATGTGTGTGGATCAATGAAAAGCTCTGCATTAGAAGGATCAGGATGGAATGCTGTGTTGGGGGCTGTCGTTTTACTTCTCTCACATGAGAACGTCAGTGAAGTGCTCGGTATTTTAGTATTGGCGGTGAGCCGTGTCATAAGCGTGTCGATGTACACTCGTCCGGTCATTAGCATGAAGATAAACACATGGAGGGTGATGGATGTTTTATTGACAGCTCGGTCTAAATGATCCCTCTTAGTGTACTTTGGTAGTGCCCTAGTTAGATTTCACACTAGCAAACCCAACAATGAGAGTGAAACCTAACAGTGTTACAGGAAAACATTACTGTCGTTAACATATTTTCATATCAAGATAAACATAACGTCTTATTCTTTTATAATTCCAAGTTGCGGATATTTCGATTTGAGTCTTGTCTTACACACAACCTTTAGACGTGTGCTGTGTTTAGTTTAAATCAGAACTGATCTCTTTTTGGAGATATAATGTGCCATTATTTTACCATCGGAAGTTAAATACTTATGAAAGAAGGTACAGTAGTTAATGTCGGTATTGGTTCTTATAGATCACGGGTGGGTCATCGAGATACAAGGTTAAAATATATATAAATATACATCAATACATAAGATTTAGGGATTGTCCCGGACGACCGTTATCCTGCAACTTTAATGTACGCCTTAAGGTTTGTAATAATCCTGAAGATCTTGATTACCATGACCAAATGTGTTTAAATCCAGTGATCCGCTTGAACTTTACAGACCAGGATGGAGCACCCGTGTTCCAAATCGTGAGGGCTCCGTCCTAAGACCGCTGGGCTCTACTTTCTTTAGAAGCACATCGTTCTGATTGACCGTTGTACAGATGACATGCAGGTCCGTGTATCTATAAAAGCCTTGATCGCTTTTCAGTTTCGTTTCGGTGAAATCAAGATGACGCACTTTTAACCTGAAAATATGTTACAAAACCAGGTCGGACCTTCAGAGAACAGTATGTTCCTTTGTGATACTGTTAACATCTATTGAGATTTAGCCAAGATGACATTGTTTTACAATCTTAAAGATCGTTAATGCTTTCGATTTCTGTTCGATTTGTCTTTCACCTTTACTTGCACCTGAAAATAAGACAGGAATGTAGTTCTTGTTATTACCGTAGTGTCAACATCCCTTAAGTGTATTATTATATATTGTTCCTATTGTTGTTTTTATGTTTAGTTCATCTGTTCTTTAAAGCCACAAGATATTAATACTTCTTTCTAGCAGATGGGGTTTGTTGACAGTTGTTATGGAGCTGAAAAACACCGGCAGGTTCTTACATGGCTGTGTTGCGGTTGTTGCCGAGTGAATTACGAGTGAGATGTCTCTGTTCCCATAGCAACAACCCCTCATTAAGAAGACGGCAACTCGAGCATCTCTGAAACATTGCTCGCTGATGCAACAGCGCTCGGTGTTTCGATCATTTGTTATATTGTCCCACATTCAGCGCTCGGACCGCGCAGACGCCAGAAAACCCGTCATGAAAAGATTCATATGTGGTGTTCACGCTTCAAATCTACGTTAAAAAACATTCTTTCCGCGAGAAATAAAATCATTTAGTAAACATATTTATCTGTATATTTACCCAGCTGTAGTGATATGAATATTTGAAACCCCAGATGTCCTCGGGCACAGATGATGTTTAAGGACTGATCTGGGATCTCTGGCCTGGGAGAAAGACATTCTTTTCATAAATAAAGTGACTGTTGCGTCTGTGTATATGTCTGTCACACACCAATACAGTCCTGTCGAAATGTGCAGATAGATGATCATATTCATAACGCTTTCACTTAAGGAATTGACTATGGAAAACACTGATTATTATTAATTATTTACATCTCATTTTGAAGCGACGTCTTGTGGTTTATCTCACTGAATGACACAGAATCGCTTCTTTCATCAGCCACACGCTTTGCATTGTCCAATAGACGGCGAAAGACATCCATTTAAACATTCCAAATGACATGATCTTACTTTTATTTCATTTATCAATTCATATCATTACAACATTTTTGACTCTTTTGCTTTGGAACACAATAGAAGATATTTGGAAGAATGCTGATAACCAAACAACTCTGAATCCGATTGAGTTCAATGTGAATGTGATGAATTCTTACACTTCATTAGAAATTAACAAAATTGTCATCTATTCTTGTATGATATTTCCCTTCCTTACATTAACGCATCAGGCAGACGCTTTTATCCAAAGCATTGTCTTTTTATCACCTTTAATCTCTTCATTATTCTATTATTATTTGATAATGTTCTTCCATAGTATTTAAAAGTGACGTTGGATGTTTCTCTTTCAGAAACCTGCCAATATCCTGGTGATGGGCGAGGGTCGAGAGCGAGGGCGGGTCAAGATTGGTAAGCATATGTGTTCCTTTATTCGGGGAAATATCTGTGAAAAGACCTGAATATTATAAGGAGCATTTTTAATTTTCATATGAATCCTTTTTATAAGTACTATTGCTTCAAATGTTTCTGAATGGGAAGAGACTGGTGTATTTTGTAATAAAGTGAAGCTGACTCATTGTGTTTTGGGGTGTTCTGTTTAAGGTTTAGAGGGTTTAGACGGGCGGTGAGGTCAGGCTGGGTAGAGGTGAAATTATTCTCTTACATAAGATACTATTCTGGGCTGTGGGCACTATTTTTACCCTGCTGCGGAATGTGTTATTGTGTTTCCTTTTTCTTATAGTTGGTGCCATTTTGTGCACTTAAAGCAGAAACTTCATGTTAGTTACACCTAACTCACTAACTCGCTTCTTTTCTAACTACTCACTCTATCAATAAAAAATAAAAAAAATCTTTTGTAACTTCTCTCTCTGTGTAACTCGGTAACATTGTTGTAGCACTTGTTCATCTATTGTTGTATCGGCTATTTACCGCTTCATTGTCTCCTCGACTATTGTAAGTCGCTTTGGATAAAAGCGTCTGCTAAATGACTAAATGTAAATGTAAATGTCGTTGATATCAGACTGACTTTTGCCATAAAAAATAATTTTCACTAATGCATGCAAGAAAACGCAACGCATAACTTCCGTTGAACTGAACATGAGATATATTTTGAAGAATGTAGGACAGCGAGACATGTTGGTGTATTTTTGACTGCCAATGACATTCTTCAAAATATGTACTTGGTGTTCAACCAAATGAATGATTTTATATAGATTTGGAACAACTGAGAGAGACTAATTCATGACAGAATTTCTATTTTTAAATGAACTGTCTCTAACATCTCTCATAATGTGTTAAGTGTCATTATTTATGAAAGTTTAATTGTCATCAGAAACCTTCTAATGAAATCATTGAAAGAGCCATTCTTTAAGAAGAGGTCAAGTTAAGTGCCTTATAGAGTCGTGTAAAGTGTTATTTCAGCCCGGTGGCTCTGTGCTTTCACTTCTAATTTATTTGCATCCTAATTTGCATTTGAGTTTGCATCTTACACTTGATCTCTAGCGAATTTTCATGATTCTCTCTCTGGCCCTTCAACGATCCGTCCTACTTCATAGTTTTGCTATCTTCACTTTTAGACTTTAGTGGAAAAAGTGAATTGAATTAAAATAGTACAGATCCATGTTTAAAATAAATCCGAACGTTGAAATATATTTAATTATAACATCAATTGAATTCCTATTTCATAATGTTATTTCAAAGTGATCTAATGTTTTTCAATTTAGTTGCGTTGTTACTTATTTATTTGCTTGACTAAATAAATATTTTCTCAAGCAGATGTGATGGACGGGTTTGTGTTTGTGTGTTTCAGCTGATATGGGTTTTGCTCGGCTGTTTAATTCTCCATTAAAGCCCTTGGCGGATCTGGATCCGGTGGTCGTGACCTTCTGGTATCGAGCTCCCGAGCTTCTGCTTGGGGCGAGACACTACACCAAAGCAATCGGTATGTTGTTGTTTCACCCTTGTGTTTTTGTGCCAAGCGTATGTTCACGGGCACGTGTTGTTAATACACCCTGCTGGTTGTGTTCATGTCGTTGTAGATATTTGGGCAATAGGCTGCATTTTTGCAGAGCTGTTGACATCAGAACCAATCTTCCACTGTCGACAGGAAGACATAAAGACCAGCAATCCTTTCCATCACGACCAGTTAGATCGCATCTTCAGTGTCATGGGCTTCCCAGCAGGTGACTGATCTCTCTTATACCACCGAGCGTCATTGTGTTTGAGCACACAGCCCTCCTCTCTTTGTTAATACACTTACAGAACGTTTCTGTCCATCCTGCTGAACTTGAAATGTGGTGGGTGGGTCATGTTTTCATGTTGCCATGAGAGTTAAAACCCAGACGTCTTTCAGAGGATTTGTGTTGAGGTAATAAAGGGGTTGTAGGTCACAAACATGACATTTTTGTACGCTATTCAAATAAGCCGCCTTCTTAAAGATCTATTGTTTCTGAAATAAAATGCATTTACGCACTATTTAAGTTTTTTATGCACTTATACGTTTTTACATTTACATTTAGTCATTTAGCAGACGCTTTTATCCAAAGCGACTTACAATAGTCGAGGGTTTTTATAATGTATAATATACAAAGGATTCTTTTATATTACTATTTCAAGATTCTTTGACTTATACATGGTGTAATTCTACTTTTTATATATTTAATATAATATGAAAAAAAACATGTGGCAAGACATGAGTTTGTTAAAGGTTTACATCAATTCCTTTGTCATCCCATGGAAGGAAAACATACAATTCATGTATTTTAAAGTTATAGTTAACCCAGAAATGAAAATGTTGTCTCTTCTCATTTCAAACAAGCTATTTTGAAAAATGTTGGTTACCGACCACAGATGCACCTATTCAGTTCTATTGTACGAACACAATACCATTGCAAGAGAATAGGCTCTGCTTCCAAACATACTTCCAAATACCTTCTTTTGTGTTCTGCAGCAAAAAGAAGTTCATACAGATTTAAGAAGACAGGACAGTGAATAAATGATGACAAAATATTAATTTTGGGGAAAACTTTCTCTAATTTCAAATAACTTTTACACGCAGAACGAACATATGGTATATTCAGTGTACAGAAGGATGTTAATTTATGATTGCTACATTGACTTATATACAAACATACAGCATAACATGATGTTGATAATGTTGATAATGTTCATGCCATTTTATATTGCTCTATTCCTATTCAGTGAATAGAATCAGACTTTGAACTTTATTGAATGTGTATGTTTAAGATAAAGATTGGGAAGACATCCGGAAAATGCCAGAGTATCCGACCCTTCAGAAAGACTTCCGAAGAACCACGTGAGTGTTGTTTTCTCAGAACACATTTCCCATGTCCGAGGTGTGTTCATCTGACTTTTAATCTTTGACATCGTTTCACATGGATAATAACCACAGGAGAACATCGGCACGATTGAAGTGTGACACAATACAATTTTACTTATCTTAAGTCTAAAATATATTTCTTGATTTTTGTCACTCTAAAATGAAAGTTGTGTCATTTTCTGGTTTCGTTTTTCAGCAAAACACAAAAAAAGGATTTCTTGAAGAATTCGATTTAACTTTTATTCTATGTACCAACCGATGTGTTTCAATTGCGGCCAATGGTTTCTGCCAACATTTTTCTAAATATGTTTTTCCTGGTTTGCAGACGAGCTATTTAGAAAGTTATTTAGGTGTGAAATGTCTAAAAAATGGATTTCTAAAGTGAATGCTTATCATTTCAAATAATTCATTCATTTCGGATTCATTCAAGAATACAACATTTCCTAGGTTTCATTTCTGATGTGTTTGTGTTTGTGTGGTTCACAGATATGCCAACAGCAGTCTGATCAAATACATGGAGAAACACAAAGTGAAACCCGACAGCAAAGTTTTTCTCCTGGTGAGTGGGTTTTATATATGGAACCCTGTCATAACACACAGCGGTAGTGAACATTTCTTACATGTAGCTTCAGAAACTTCTCACCATGGACCCAACCAAAAGAATCACATCTGAACAGGCACTGCAGGACCCTTATTTCCTCGAAGACCCCTTACCAACATCTGAGTAAGATTCACACAAACTATAAACTGAGACTCAATGAACACTATCCGTCCAGGATTCTTCTTTGACTTGTGCTGACGGGTTTGTGTTTTAGTGTGTTTGCCGGATGTCAGATTCCCTATCCCAAACGAGAGTTCCTGAACGAAGATGAACCTGAAGAAAAAACCGAGAAGGTAACCTGAAGATACACCTGATGTTCTCCTTAGGACCAATCAGAGTACACCGATGTATGAGGAGGCGGGGCTTAAAGAGTCCGGATCTAACACGCAGTGTTTTATAGATAGGAGGAAAACAACAAGGTCATTAATAATAATGCGTTCTTTGATGATTGAATCTCATTTATGTATAGATGAGGACTAACAATGCGGTTATCCGTATGATTATTACTGAAACATTATCTTACCGCAGTGCTTCCCCCTCTCGGTGTCTCATGAAACAGCTAAGAGATGGTTTTGCGTGTGTCCCTGTCCCTAAATTAAGATAATTTGTGTCGTAAGTGTGTAATAGTACATGTTCCAATGAAAGCCAGAGGAAACATCAGGACAGGAGAGAGGATTCTCAAAGAGAGCACACAAAATAACAGTGTTGTACAGCAGTGATTCGTGAAATGAACCCAGGCAGAAGACACACACACACACTCACACACCCGTGCATGCACAAACACATGCGCACACACACCCGTGCATGCACAAACACATGCGCACACACACCCGTGCATGCACAAACACATGCGCACACACATGCACATACACTATGACAGAAGAACCTCAAGCGCTGTTCTGAGTCAATATTTGCTTTCACATTAAGGGCTTTGTGTGTGCGTACATGTGCGTGTGTTTATGTGTGTGCGAGTGTGTGTGTGTGTGTGTGTGTGTGTGTGTGTGTGTGTGTGTGTGTGTGTGTGTGTGTGTGTGTGTGTGTGTGTGTGCTCGTATATGTGCGTGTGTGTGTCTTTGTGTGTGTGCGAATATGTGTGTGTCTGCATGTGTGAGTGTGTGTGTGTGTGTGAGTGTATGTGTGCGAATATGTGTGCGAATATGTGTGTGTGTGTGTGTGTGTGTGTGTGTGTGTGTGTGTGTGTGTGTGTGTGTGTGTGTGTGTGTGTGTGTGTGTGTGTGTGTGTGTGTGTGTGTGTGTGTGTGTGTGTGTGTGTGTGTGTGTGTGTGTGTGTGTGTGTGTGTGTGTGTGTGTGTGTGTGTGAAGTCTGTGGTCAGCTCAATATCAGGTGTGCCTTTGAGAATACTGAAAGGTCAGATTACACAATCACACATCAATCATACACACAAAACTGGACTAAAAGCAACACACGGAATCCACTGGAACACACATGAGAGCATTCATTTAACAAACAATAGGCCTACATATCACATACTTCATAGCTTCTACTATATAAAATGATATATTTTTTATTATTAATTATTATAACATATATGTCACTTCACTCACTTCTCTCATATGGGTCAGCATTTTTATTTTTTATTTTTATACTTTTATAAAAAAAAATTATATATTATTTATACTTTTATTTTTTATATCTTTTTATTATCCTTTTAATTTTTAATATATATTTTATAATCTTTTTAAAGATTTTCTGGGAAATCCCCTAGAACCTTTTGGAGGTCTCCTGGGGTCCTGGCCCGCCGTTTGAAAATCGTGCGATAGATATATCCTGAATTAATGACTTAAAATAAACTGTTTACATGCATTAAATATTTAAGGACAGACATGGCCTGTAGATGGTTTAAGAGAAGTATAAAATTATATATTATAATATATGAACTAAGTCAGTCATCATGCGTTTATTGTGTTTGTTTATCAGAGCTTTGCTGAATACAGTAAGACTTTCAGTAATGAGATTGTTTTCCAGACCAGCAGATGGCATTAAAGTGAAGAGTTTGATGCCACATACATATCTCATACATTTATTTACATTTACATTTACATTTAGTCATTTAGCAGACGCTTTTATCCAAAGCGACTTACAATAGTCGAGGAGACAATGAAGCGGTAAATAGCCGATACAACAATACATCTTTTATATTATTATATATATTATATTATTATAATATTATAATATTGCTCGGTTATCAGAGCAATTTATAAAATACTTAAAAGATATTATATAGGAGCTAACCCACATACCTCACCTATTTGACTTCTTGTGTTAAAGTGTATATTTATAATGTACTGTCATGTGTCCTCTGCAGAATCAGCACCAGCAGACGGCTGTGCAGACGCAGACACAAACGCAGACACAGCAGGCTCCATCCCAGCAGACTTCAGGGC
Source organism: Triplophysa yarkandensis (assembly GCA_033220385.1). Lineage (NCBI taxonomy): Eukaryota > Metazoa > Chordata > Actinopteri > Cypriniformes > Nemacheilidae > Triplophysa > Triplophysa yarkandensis. Next base: position 438,771 of record CM065658.1, on the reverse strand, counting down.
AGACGAACGGCAACACAGGGACCAACACGGGTCCTTCCATGCAACACGGACAAGACCAAGGGCCGCCTAACAAAAAACCTCGCACCTCAGGAACCGGTGTCCTTCAGACGGAATACCAGGTACTGGATGTGTGTTATATGAATGTGCACAGACAAAAAAACTTGTTTTAAATTGTAAATCAACTTTTCCTGTCTCTACAGCACTCCGGCTCACGGCTGGGTTATCAGAGCAACGTCCAAGGCTCCACCCAGTCCCAGAGCACCCTGGGATACTCTTCATCATCTCAGCACCAGTCCCATCGATACTGAGACTCAAACACACTCACAAGTAGTTCGAGAAAGTAAAACCACACGCATACGAGCAGGCAAGTGGATCAATGCTCTCGTGTCTGAATCTCTTCTGTGATGTGCACCTGCAGAAAGATAAAACACTGCTTGATATTTCTCCTAACAAACTGGTCCAGCGGATGCCACATCCAGCCGAAGCACAACCTCACGACCTTTCAGCACCCCAATGAAGATTCACAGTCATAACGCTCTAGATTTTCTGTTTAATACAGTGATGTTGAGGTCAGTTTCACCCCTCTGACACCAAACCTAAGTCAGTCTCGAAAAAACCATCTACCGAAACGCTTATCAGGCCAAAGTTACAGACGGAGACAGTGGGGGACGTCCCGCTAGACAAAGTTCAGTCTTGAATGCTTCGATATTATTCAGGATACAATAATACTTCTGTAATGTTATAAATCGGATCGAGGTTAGATATGTCATGCTTTCAAAAAAGCACATTTATGTTAAAACCAGCCAAATACTCTTCCATGGGGTTGGGGAAATAAAGTACCTACTTGAAGTGCGTTTCTCTCGCCCCATTGGCAGATTATGTTGCTTGTTTTAAACCTAAATTTACTTGATTCTTAAATATTCTAGACAAGACAAAATATCTCGGATCACTTTCCTTGCCATGTAATCGTGTCTTGATTTAAGAACTAAAATGCACTAAAAACATGTCAAAATTCAAAACAAGAAATGCATTTTATATGTGCATAATGATCTTTCAACATTATGATTTACATTTATTCATTTGGCAGATGCTGTCCTTCAGGAAACGAATTTCTTTTGACGTCGACACAATTCAATACAAACCATCAAAATCAGATCAAAATGGTTTAAGTAATTTTAAAATAGGTGTTTCTTTTAAACGTGTCTTGAGTTATACAATTCTTTTATGTTTCTCAAACCGTCGAATGCCTCGGTCTGATGAAAATTTCAATTATGCAATTCTGCAAATCTTAGGATAGCCTTTTTTGGGCAGTGGAGCATCGTAAAGGTTTAATTCGTGAATTTATCCAACCTTTAGTGGTAAAGTTCTAAAAGGCAGCCAACAGCTCCGGTCCAAGGCTCATCCCTTCTTTTCAAAGCACTACAGTGGCTAACACAGGACAAAGACGCCTTAAGTGTTGCCTTCTCTTCTTTAGGAGATTATTTTAGGGCTTCTGTTGAAACGCGACAGAGAATTCCATGTAAGAAGACGACTATAACACAAGGGGTGCAGAACAGACTCGAGACTTGAATTCAGCGTGGAAGAAAGTAGATCTCAAGTTCCTTGAAATATCCGAGGGTTTAAGACACTCCGATGTTGTTTGTGATTTATCTACACACTTGTGTCGTCAAACTATTGTATAAATGCGATATGGCCCTCATAGTCGTGTGCTCTACATCAGGAGCTCGGACCTATAGGCACAGACGTGATGATATAGAGCACTTGGGACTGAGTTTCGTTCGGATGAAAGCGTCTGCCACATGCATGAATGTAAATATAGTTATCTGTTGAAGACAATCTCTCACCGTGATTTATAAGAATAGAAATAGAACTGTTCAAGTACAACAGTAACTTTATAAGAACAATCCAACACCATCATTCTAGTTGTGGCTGTAAATGTCTAGCGGGACTCGAACCTAAAGCATCGATATTCCCAGTAAAGCTCCATCCTCACCGGTCGTGACTCTGATTGTTGATCATAAGCCCACACAGAGACATCTACAGTATATAAGCAATTGTACATAAGAATCTTCTGTTATCTCTCTCTCATCCGGTTAAATGAGCTGCCTGCACGTACAGACGGCTCACGAGACACTGGATTGTGTTCTTCTATAATGTGTGTATATTCTAAAGACCGAAGAACAGAGAGCACTTATCATGACACTGTGTGAGCGAACACACTTTTCTCCTGATGTCAAATAAACCTGTTGATAATATATATAAATATATATACAGATGAAGTAGAGAAGAGAGGAAAGCCTGTTCCTTCTCATACCGTTTGCGTTGGTAATAACCAATATCAATAATATGAAAGGGGAGGGGTCATTCTGCAAAACGGGTGCCGTGCATGTGCCGTGCATATATATATATATATATATGTGTGTGTGTGTAAAAATACCTTTTACAGAGATAGCTAATGTCAGCTTTAACACAGGATAATATAGAGCATTTTCTAAACATGTCAGCAACATTTTATTTCGATGTGTACATTTTTTATTTATATTCTTTTTAAGATGTCTTCACTTCTTTTTTTCTTACTTGTCGTTGCTATTTTACAAAATATATTTAAAAACATATATATAGAGATAAAGCTAGCATGCTGTTTCTAATCTCTTTCTCTCTTTATATATAGAATATATGTATAACATTCTATTAATATTTATTATCTAAAAGATATGAAGTTGTGCCCATAGGTTATGCATCAAGCGTTGTGCCTCTCAAGCACCTCTTAAAGTTAGGCTTTAAGAGTTTCTACACTAATAGGAAAGAATATTCAAATGAAAACCCTGTTACTGTTATTCTTTGGGGTTCTGAAAGTCAATATTTGTCGAACAGTCAGGTTTCTATTTTCTACTGAAATAATAACATCTCATCATATATCAAATTCAAGTGATGTCTGTTTAAAAAAAATTATCTTTTCAGGCACCCGTTTCCTAGAATTACCGTCTATCAAAGAAAAATGATGTGTTACTCTTTCCTGATCCTAAATCTGTGCGTGTGTGTGTGTGTGTGTGTGTGTGTTTGTGAGCGTGTATGTGCGAGCGTGTGTGTGAGTGTGTTACTCGGGGCAGCTAGCAGTTAAACTGCTTGTGTGACTGTTATCTGTTCTTCTTTCCTCTGTTACTTCAGTGTTTTATATTCTTGTCTTTTATAATTCATATCTGATTGATTTGTGGAAGTTTTTTCCTGTTGTCTGAGCTCTGGGTTAAAGATGACCTGACTGGGATATGAAATGGTGAGACATTATGAGACCTCAGTCATGGAGACATTTGTGTGGTGTGTGTCCTGTTTGCTCACAGATGATGTGAGATAACACATGGGAAAATCTCTCAACGGATATTTATCGAATGACTCTCGTGATGAACTAAAGGATTGTAATGATGTGTAGCATGTCTTCTGTCTCTCGGTCTTGTCCTTGTTTTTCTGCAATCATTCCTATCAAAAACAAGTTACGTATCAAACACACACAGAATGTAGAGTATATATGGGTTTCATCACTTGTCAAAGTGAACACATACTGTATACCGTGGGTCCAAAAGTCTGAGATACAAAGGTTTTCTTTTCCTTTTTGTGGCATATGTTTCATATTCATATCTGTAACTGATTTTTCTTGTGTAAATGATCAAGTTTGGCACGGATTGAGTCTTTAAAGCAAAAAATTTGTAGAGTAAACTTACCTTTAAGATTTAATAATACATTAAAAAATGTCTGATCAAAGAACATAAATGATTAAAACTTATAGTGGAATTTGTTATGAATTAAAATTCTAAGTAACAAAGTCTAAAATTGCAAGATATTTAAACTAGGACATATTTAGTATTAAAAAGCAGTGTTCTGTAAAAAATAGCAGTGTACAGTAACATGTTATATTTTTAATTTGACTCTTTTGCCTTTGAAGCATTTCACCAATATTTGAAATACTAAACTATAATCTGAGACTTTTGGACCCTGTGCTTTGTATTATGCGTTTATACGAATCTTAAACAAGGACACACTTGTGAGTTTTGAAGAACCAGACTTTTCTGAAATAAGAAATAACAGTAGTCCCACATGTTGTTCATTTCCTTATAATAAGAGAAAGTAGTTTGTGCATGACATAGTTCTTTACATTTCAATCTAAAAGGGTTTTTGTAAACTTTTCTATGCGATTTGACAGCTCGACACATTTCATATAATATTTACGACCTTACAAACATCATCACTAGTTGATGGTTTTGAAAGGAATTCTGGTCTTCTTTCCTCTCTGCACGAAACACAAGCTGGAGCACATGTTGATGCTGATAGTGTTTAAGAGTAAATGGAGACGTCGGGTCCGTTTCATTTGGCTCTGTGTTTGGGACAGGAGCGTTCACACACATCTGCTATGCAAAACATCTGAAGGGAGCTCAGATCAAAGATCTCATCATTTCCTTAGATTTCAAACTGCACTTCTCACATGGGATCTCTAAATGAGGTATTTACGTATCGCGTATTGTATTCTTGTTTTGAAATGATGATCGACTGTAAAATATTTATAACTAACTCTGTACAATCTGATTTATTACTGGGCAACTATTTCTCTTGTTTGTATAGATGTTTGGAAACACATCTGACTTTAATGTGTCATAAAAGCTGTACGACATTGTCACTTAAAGAGAGAGTTCACCCACGAATGAAAAATCTTCATTACGCTCACTCGGTTTCATTTTCTTTTTACTGCAGAATGCAAAATGAGGTATTTTAAGAATGTTTATAACCAAACAATATTAAAGCTCTTTAATGTCATTTCGATTTATTATATAAAGGTCATTTTATATCATCAGCAGGGTTTCGTTCTGCTATCGGACGCCGTAAATGTGTTCATGTAGTTGTAGAAGCAGTAAAATGCACTAAACCATCACCCAGAAATCCTGCAATTTGTCACGTAAGGCTTCACGTTTGCGGTCTCGTACGGCATGGCCTTGACTTACAATAACCCAACCTTAAAAGACATTCATGTAGCATGAATTTTACATGTGATCAGTGGCTCTCAACTGGTTCTGCATCCAGACTCTGATTGAATATTAAACATTGAAATTATAACACCAAAATGCCCTTAACATACAGCATTTATGTTCATTTCTCACGTTTAATGTCTTCTGAGTCCAATTTCACTTTTTGTATTTAATTCAAGGTTTGTTGTGTTATTTTGGCGTAATCACACTGTCAAATGATGGAGGAATTTGTGCCAAAATACTGTAGAATTTCATTTTTGTACTCATGCCTCTTCTCCTTTGTAAACGTCATATGTATATTTATTTTGCAGTCCTGACAACACATTGTGTTTTTATATGGTTGTGTTTTTATTGATGTTTTGTCAGAATTCATGTGATTCGCCGGTTGAAAGCCACTGGTGTAGAGATTTGGCTCAAACGTCAGATGATTATTTGCACTTTCTGTCCTGTAGTTCACATTTGCCTGTTTTATATTGATGTACATTATTATGATAAATCTTTCTCCCTGTTATCTTTTTTTTACTATAAAACATCTCAGATTATCAATTGTTTTTTTATATTAAAGGTGTTATTTTGTAATGCATCTGATTTGTGAATGAAAGATACAAGGCGGATGTGATGATGTCCAGATATGAAGGAGGTACACGTATATTGTCCAGCTCATTTCTCTTCCGGTGATCTTTTAAGGAAAGAAAAAGAGAATTGTCATGATATGATGAACTTTGCATTTCTTTTGTACTTTTATTCTTTACTTGGCATTTAGACACTTACCTTAAAACATTTATAATAGAGGAACAAGCAAGAGGATATCACTATATATGCCTAACGTTTGATCTTCAGTCTTTGATGGAACTTTAAGCATGTTTTTGTCTTCATTGTGAGCTGTAAAATACTGTCATCGTCACATATGTTTGATGGGTTTTTTAGAGCTGAAGATATCACACGTTTCTGTTTCTGAAAAGTTTGAAGCGGTCAGTAAAAGTTCTTTCAACATGGTTTCATCTCCTGAAATATTAACAATCGCTTTATCAAATAATTGTGCTTTTGCCCTAATCATGCATGTCAGACACTTTTTATTAGATCAAACTTTACTTTTGTAAATAAAGGACTAATACTGTAAGATTTGCACTGTTATATTTTTTGTCTTTAACACGATTATTCAGCAAACACCTATCAGAAGATTGTTAGTGGGATAGATAACCCAAAAATATAAATGGACCTAGTTTTACATTTGTTTTAGGAGATATAAGTTATTGACAACTTTTTAAACAATAATGTCTAGCTGTTGTGAGTGCGTGGCTTTTAAAATGAATTAAATGTATAGTAAAATGCAATAGAAGTAGTTTTGCAGAAGAAAAAGAATAAATGAAAGTTGTGTTCTGCATTTTTTTCTGATAAGAGAATATTCTTTTCGAAGTTCACAGAAAGATGCTTTTAATCCAAAGTGATGTCCATTGCATTATACTTTACTTTATACTATACAGTATATATATATTATTTCAACAGCTAGGGAGATAAACAGAAGGATTTGTTAATAGAAGAGGACATATGAGCATTAGAGTCAATTAAAGTGAATGTAAGTAGCGAGTCGTGCTCAGAGTCACGTTGAAATCCTCGTGTCATGATGTAACCTTCTGCACCACAACTCTGTTACAATCATACACACAAAAACCTCAAACACACATACACACAAAAACCTCAAACACACATCACATGTCTTATAATCATCATTCGAATAAACATAACAAGACGTGTATGTTATTGCTATTATAATGGCTCTGGATATCTGTAATTATAAAATAATAATAATATCTTTGCTCATGTTTATTTGTAAGGGTATGTGATTGACGTATAGGACATGTGAAGAGCTGCCGGAACGTTTGATTCATGTGATGCCAATGAAGCTTTAGTATTTATAGTCTAGCCATCAATGACGGCTGTAAATACTTTCTACTCATCCTGATCCCAGAGGTCAAGGTTCATCAACACACATCACCCGTGAATCTGGATTTGATTAGAAATGTTTAACTTCATTTTGAATCTGCAATGTTACTTTAGATCACAAACGTGTCAAGTCTGAGCTCAGATTCCTGCGGAGTGTTGCAGGTTTATTGTGGACGGTGTTGTGAGGACAGCGGGTCAGAGGATGGGTCGTGGGCACCGAGACTAACAGATGCTTGAACGGAAAAGCCCGTAATTGGATCCACGGGGTAAAGCGGGATTATGTCTGAGCATCAGACAATCAGATTATTTACGAAACACAGCTTACCTTTTTTACAACCTCGATGTAATCTGTCACACAATATCACGCCTTCACTGCTGGACTTCTGGACTTCCATCACATTTGCTTTGTTCCGCGCTGCGAGACTCAAAGTTTGCCTTCTTTCTTGATCACTTGAAATTCATTCATCATAGGTCTCCGTGATGACCTCTCAAATCTGGGACCATCATGGGTTCTCCGGCTTCTGCGGATGTGTGTGTGAAAAAGAACCGAGCACCTGAACAACATGCGCTTTAAACATATAGTATGGGCTTAGATGTACGGCTTCCATGCACCATGTCTTTAAAATGTGGATTCTTCACAATTTTCCTCTTTATTCTGCCGGTCATCGGAATTAAAGGTAAGAACTGTTGTTTCGAAGAGAAATGTGACACGATATGAACATATGTATGAGCATATAATGTGTGAACTTACAGTATTTATATCATATATTTATATCAAGATGGGTTGATTTCAACTCTCAGTTACCAACATGTATTTATGTTGTTTAGAGAAGAATAGCTTGAATATTACAAGTGTTAAATGATATGACTCACTGTGGTTATCATATTAATATTGTGAAAAAACTGTAAAAATGTGATTGGAATTACAGCATTTTAAATTTAAAGTTTGGACAGAAACTGTGATGAGAAGCTCAAGGGCAGAAAGTTTTGAAGTTTATATGCTCTTATCTTCTCAGTGGGATTTCTGTCATTGTGTTGAAACATATTATTTTATAGTACATATAGTTTAAAAACAGCCAATGATCAGGGCCGATGTGTCCTGTCAATCAAAATAGGACAGGAAGAAGAAAAATGCTTGTGTTCGTTGTATAGGAAAAGGTTGGTGTTCAATATTAACAATTACTCAATGAATGAACGTTAAGAAAGTAATGGAAATATTCATTTCAATTTTAGAATTTAACAACCAAACTATCAGTATCGGCAGACATCGCTCGGAATATTCGGATATCGTTATTGGCGAAGAAATGTAGTATCGGTCCATATCTACTTGATATTAAAATACTTTTAAAAATAAATAATAAATAAATATTTTAAATAAAATATATTTTTTGATTGCATGGGGACTAATATTTCTTTGATTATGCATGAGTCACAAATGTGTTTGGATTACATAATGAAAGTGATCACCGGTATCAGCATCAATATGAATGGTTCTAAACCGTTTCTTCATGAAACATCTCAGCGGTATTTATATTTTTTAGGACTTCTCCACTCCACAAACCTGCCGAGCCCACAGAAGCAGAACTCGGGGATGAAGGCTTTATTTGAAGTCCAACAGCGTCGACTGAAACGCTCCGAGTTCTTTCACTCTGAAATGAAAGTCTGTTCTCAGGAATCTGTGCGAGAAGTCATAGCCAGTCATCAAGCTTACTACACACTGAGAGGTATTCAAACACTTGACACTAAAGGCCGTGGTTCTGATCATCTCTGATATACAATCATGACGACGACAACTACACGACATTTCATTCACAATTCAATAAAAACACAAAGTAAATCTGTGAAATTGAACCCCTTTCTTCATCATCTGTCAGTTTGCCAGGAGGCCGTATGGGAGGCTTTCCGGATCTTTCTGGACAGAATTCCAAGCAATTCCGAGTATCAGAAATGGGTTCACAAGTGCCAGCACGAGGCCTTGTGTATCTCTGATCTGGCCATGAACTTTAGCAGTTCTCAGGAACACATCGACCTGGTTTACAGGGTAAACACATTACATAATACTACTTTCTTTCTTTCAACACAAGATTGGTTTCTGTCATTATGGCTTTCGGGTGATGTTGATTGTTTTGACGCATTTTTCGGTACCCACGGTGCATCCGAATTAAATATCATTGTGTTTACTGATGTTCTGGAGCATAATTCTTGGTTCATTGTCAGCCTTCAGAAATATTTTTCAAGTTGATGAAATTTAATTTGAGTTTTGTTTTGTTATAAATGTTCTTTTTCTTTACAGAGGGTGAATCTGAATAACGAGAAAGTGAAAGAACAGTAAGATTTCTCACTGAATCACAAATTCCCTTTCTCTATGACTTTTTTTTATATCAAAAATGATTGTTTTTGTACTTTAATTATAGAACAGTAAGTGAAAAACCACTAAAAGAGGAAGCACAAAGAACAGAAGGTATACAGATTCTATTTGTTTCTTGTTATGTATACGTCTTTCTTGTGTACTGATCTGAGTCTTTATTATTCACACGGGAGTAGATGAATCTTCTCTCACAGCTGATTCTACTACGGAACTGACTGAGCCAATCGAAATGATTGAATCTATTACTCAACCTATCCAATCAACTGGTTCTACTGCTGATTCTACTACGGAACTGACTGAACCAATCGAAATGATTGAATCTACTACTCAACCTATCCAATCAACTGGTTCTACTGCTGATTCTACTACGGAACTGACTGAACCAATCGAAATGATTGAATCTACTACTCAACCTATCCAATCAACTGGTTCTACTGCTGATTCTACTACGGAACTGACTGAACCAATCGAAATGATTGAATCTATTACTCAACCTATCCAATCAACTGGTTCTACTGCTGATTCTACTACGGAACTGACTGAACCAATCGAAATGATTGAATCTACTACTCAACCTATCCAATCAACTGGTTCTACTGCTGCATCTACTACGGAACTGACTGAACCAATCGAAATGATTGAATCTACTACTCAACCTATCCAATCAACTGGTTCAACTACTGAATCTACTCTGGAACCATTGCAATCTGCGGTTGAACCATTGAAACCTACGGAATTTGCTACAGCATCAAATGAATCTGCTTCTGAATCTACTGGATCAATTGAATCATCTACTGACTCCACAGAAATTGATCCTGAGTCTGCTACTGAATCAAGAGAATCAGATACTAAATCTGTTGAAATAACTGAAGAATCCTCTACTGAATCTTTGGAAAGTGCTATGCAATCTACATTGGGTACTCCTACAGACAGCACTACTGAATCAGAGGTACTGTATGGACCGTCATTACCCTTTAGGCAGCTTGCAACAACCAATAGGTTCGATTGCTTAAATTGAGAACACCATGAATGGTGTTTTTTGTGTGGCAATGTTGATTTTCATAAAAGAGGAAAAACATTTTTATTTGGGCATTTAGCGGATGCTTTTATCCAAAGCAACTTATTTTATCCCAAATCGAAGAGACAACGAAGCTGTAAATTAATTTGAAAAATAGGTAAAAAAGCTAGAGCGAGTTTACTTAGTTCCACAAGGCAAGATAAAACCTGAGGAGGGACAAAAAAAGATCAACTTTTTAGGCTTTTTTAAAGGTGTATACTGAGACAGCCAAACCTGTTGTATGGGACAGATTGTTCCACCATCGAGTAACCGATGCAGAAAAGTAGAGAGAGAGTTTTCTTACCTTTTGGAATGGCACCACAAAACGTTGGGATCTGGAGGGCGTATATGCCTGTGAATCATCGAGTGAAGCTAGCTGGGTGCTGAACCTGTGGTGGTCTTGTAGGATATAAGGAGAGATTTGAATTCAATGCGAGGTATGGGGAGCCAATGTAGTTAAATGAAGAGAGGTCTGACATGGGTTCTCTTCTGTTCCTTGAAAATCGCTTATGATGCTGGATTCTGTATCATCTGCAGTGGTTTGGTAGTGGACACTTGGAATCCAGCAAGCAGTGTATTGCAGTAGTCCAGCCTGGACATGACCATGGCCTTGACTAGGATTTGTGTAGTATATTCCAGAGGAAAGATCTGATCTTCCTAATGCTGTAGAGCAAGAACCTGCAGAATATGGCAATGCTGGCAACATGATCAGTGAAGTTGAGCTGATCATTGATTATTACTCCTAAGTTTACAGCTATACTAGATGGCAAAAGGGTTGATGATTGTAGTTGAATAGAGGTTGTCTTTATGTCTTTGGTTTGAAGGAAATAACACGAAATGTATCTTTCAAAAGGTTTAGCTTTAGGTAATGGCTCTTAATCCAGAAAGAGATGTCCTCTATGCATGTTGGGACACAGGCCAAAATTGTCTGAACCTCAAGATGAAAGCAGGGTGGAGCTGTGTGTCATCTGCATAATAGTGAAAGGGGAAGCCATGCTTGCGATTGACATATCCCAATTATGTCATGTAGATTGAGAATACCAGAAGTCCAAGCACTGAGCCCTGAGGTACACCGGTATTTAATGGGTAACAGTGTCAAAGCAGCAGAGAGGTCCAGTAGGATGGCATCTGATGATTTAGGGCTGCCTTGTCACTTTAGAGTGTTCCTTCTTGAAACCTGATTGGTTGCTGTCCAAGAGGTTTTGCAGAGTAAGGTAGGAGGTGAGGACACTTTCCAGGGCAGAGGAGATCCCGGCCTGTAGTTTCCCAGAGGTGCAGGATTTAGAGGGGGTTTCTAACAGTGGGATGATGAGAGCCACTTAAAAAGCTGTAGGACATGTGGTTTAGAGATGGTAGAGTTAAGATTTTAAGTTAAGAACATGTGTAGACAAGATCAGCTAGATTACCAGATTTTTGGGTTACTGGCATGGAAAGTTGCTTGAGGTCAAACTAAGTATGAGGTTGTTAAAGTCAGTAGCTAAGGATTCATTGACAAATAGAGATAAAAGTGGCGATAGCCCTGTGGTTATGGCACTGACATGTAGTGCAAGTGCACTTGCGGCCCAAATCGCGTTTGACCCCTAAATGTCAATTTTTCCCTGTGAGGAAAAACAGTGTGTTTTGTTTTGTGTCTATTAAAATGCAAATGAGCTGCTGGTCTCCGTACCATGTTTGAGCAGGAACCCTAGAGCGGTATGAGCCTGTGCAGCCTGTGATGAAAATCAGCAATACTGTATTATCTTTGAAAACAGAAGTCATGGGCGGGGCTTTGTGTGGACTGTTGAGGTTTCCTGGAGACTAAAAAACATTAATGGATTGATTTTTATCATTCAAGGGTGGTTCTGTGAACCCCCCCTTACAGGCAGTTGTGTTTTTAAAAGTGCATTAAATGCTAGCTACGGTTTAAGGTGCAAGCACTTATTCCAGAGATAAGAATGTCTGCATGTTAATCTTTTCTCCATAGAAGTTATCATACAGTATGTGGGGATTAGCCGGTGGGTGTTAAGATACGTTAAAAATAGTACTTTGAGTTTGTGAAAATGAATTCCATTGGGAGAAAATCACTTACTTACCTCCAGCTGCACCTCACGTATCATCAATACCATGTTATTTCAGACAACCTATGGCAATACAGATAATAAATTGAAGCCTACTGAGCATTTGACCAGAACAAGTTACAATCCTATACAAATCCAAAATATTGTCTTCATCGAGGGAGCATTTTGCAACTTTTTAATGGTTGTTGATTTATTAGTTTATACTTTGAAAGGGGGGCTGTTGTTATAAGGTTTTAATCCTAACAAATTTAAAGCAGAAATATTTGTTTAATAGTGTATTTTTTGCTTACATAGGTGTCAGAGCTTCCCAATGTAGTTCCTGAGCAGCCGGTCCATCAGGTCATAGATTTCAGCATCACACTGATGGATTCTGGGTACCAAGAGATACTGAAAGATACAGATTCACCTCAGTATCACGATCTGTCACGACATCTCCAGGAAAAGGTACTAGACGGGATGTGTTTAACCTGAACCAGCTTACAGATAAGAATATGGAATGTTCGTGCTATGTTTGAACCTTCTATGTGCTTTACAGATGCAACATGTTTTTGAAGGCCTGCCTGGATTCATTGATGTACAGGTTTTAAAGATTAGGTATCAGAATTCATTTAAGCTGGTATATAGTCAATCTTCTGTCTGTAAACTAATTCAATAGGTTTACTGGAGCTTAAAGCTCTTGTCTAATTTCATTGTTTCTATTGTTTTCTTTTTTTGCATAAAAGTGAAAATGAAGTGTCTAACAGGTAAACAAAGAAAACATTTACCCCTACTAAACTGTGTAGAGTCCCCTCATTTTTGCTTTTTTGTTTTGGTACTGTAGACAACATCACCTAGGCAATTCACAAGATCTTAGTTCTTAATTCTGGTCTAAACTGTTTTACTCATTGAATTACTCATGTTTTTATCTCCTCAGGACTGGGGGGATATCAGTGGCCTATTCTGTGGTTTTTGAGGACATCACACCAAACATGATGGAGAAGAGTTTAGACTCAGTTTTTGTGTCGGCAGGGCAGGGCGTGCTAGATACTATAGTTAAAGTTCTGAGTGAAAATGCATTTCTCCTGGATCTTGGGTCACACTCCTTTGAAACAGGTAAAGGTGTAGATTGGAAAGAAAATGTGTGATTACAGTAAGTCTTGTTTAGTAAGCAAGTTGTTTTTTTCTTTTTGGTGCCTTTTTACTTATCAGGTAGAAAACCTTCCACAACAATGACATCTGTCTCCAGGGTTTCTGAAGACATCATGACCAAGGTAAATTTACTTAAACTCAACATAGCACTATTATACATTAAATTTGTATGAGTATCAAGCAAAGCCACAAAATAATTCTGCCCATGATATCTGTTTATTTACAGTCTTTGGATCTAGATTCAAACAAGAACCTTAATACTCCAACACAAGAAACCAAAGTTAAATTTCCTGTTTCATCAGATATTGACGGTAATGTTTCGGATTTAACAATTGCTATAAGTCTCACCCCAACCACAACATTGAAAGCATCAACGGAAACTCAGAATGAAGCAGTCATAATACACATGCTTGAAACTGTTCAAGGTGAAACAAGTGAGCTCATAACCGAATATCTTCCAGTTCCACCAGTAGAGAATACCCCTAGTAAGGATGGCAGCAAAACTATTATCACAACAGGTGAGGATAACTATATGACTTCATCAGTCATATCAGATAATCCTCCACTGATACAAGCATCAACATTAAACCCTTCACTAGACATTGACTCTAAAATAAACACCATACCTGAAGACAACGTTGTATTAAACCCTGTCACCACCACCCAAATTTTATTTACCATGGCGACGACGGTTATTCCAAGGACTGAAGAACCCAGGTTACTAGTCACGACAGACTCTGGCATCACCCTACAACCATCAACTCAGCCAAATGATTACACATCCGAAGTGACAGTTTCTAATGAAATTCCAGAGGTACCTCAACCAGTCAATGATGGGATAAAGCCAGAGGATGAGACAACATATAAAGTTGAAATACTTACGGTTGAGCCTATGGACATAGCTGGACATGAAGACAACATAGGAGATTTTTATTATCAGGGGTTAGGACACAAAGCAGTAGCAACAGAGTTACCAGTTGGGTATTACACATCACAACTGGAACTAGAGGAAGATACGACTACAAAATCATACAAGCAAGATGATGTAGTTGATCACAAGGAGATTGTTGTGGCAGAAAATGATCAAGAAGATTCAAAAGAAAGTAAGGATCATAAAACCAATGAAGAGGTTGGAGATGTTCAGGTAACCGATCCAGTAGGCTCAACTGAAGTACCAGAATTTGAAAGGGAACGCCATTTAGTAGAACCCAAAGAATATGGTGGAGATATGTTTGAACTTCAAAGAGAGGTAGATGGATCACAGCCTCAAATGATCAGCACTGAAGAGCCTGATGTTGGGATCGCAAGTGAAGACCCCAAATCTACTAAACCTCCTATAGAGATGATAAAGATAGAACCACCAAGAGTTTTTGAGACAGAAACCTACCCTGTTGAGCACATGGAATATGACCGGCCTGAAGAAACTCCTAATCGGCCATTTGTACCAGCTGTCAGTGTTAAACCAAATGAAGACATAAGTAAACATGAACCTAAGGTTACTGTGGAGGCTCCAGATATACCATTTTTGGTTCCAGAGCACAAGACCGTACAACAAGAAGAGACAGTGGCAAATTTTCAATCTACCATATCAACTGCATCAGACTCTTTTCCTGAAATGATGACCGGACCAGATTCGATGAAACCATCTGGAGAAGGTGAGGAGTCAGAGGTCAGGCATATTGGTGGGGGTTTGATCATATTTAAACAGTAAGCTGCAATACATAAAATACAAAAGGGTACATATACATGAAACTATGTGCATAAAAAAATCAAATCCATAAAATACAGAAACATTTCAAAATTTGTAAACAAAATTACATCTGTGCTAAGGCCATCGAGATTTATTATTTAAGATTTTGTTTAAGAAGGCAAGAATTAAACAACACTGATTATGTCTTAAAGGGGAAAAAATGATACTTTATAATGTGTTTTAACCTGAGACCACTTGATTATATATGCAGGGGTTATTCAATCAATGATCAATGAAGTCAATTGTTTATATTTCCATGTCAGTGGAGGCCTGTACAAAGCTTCTTAAAATAAAAAATTATTATTGATTTGAGCCCAGTTGGATATGCACATTACCTGTGTATTTTTCCTACTTTCTGACACTAAATCAATCTTAATGTTAGGTATGTGCTATAAAGCTCTCTTAAGAGTTATATCATGAAAACAAAGAAGAGTTGAATTGAATTGAAGGTCTTAAGTACATTAAAGCCAATGTAACTACATTTAATGTTTTGATTTCTAGAGGAAGACACCACAACCGACACAGTCCCTGATGAACCCACTGAAGAATCTGCATTCCAACCTGTGAAGACACTTTCAACCCACCAAACCTTAACAAGTGAAGAGCCTGACATTTTTGAAGACGTTTTTAAAGATGATTCTGTGATCATTTCAAAATTTCAAGAAGATACACCAACTGATAAAATACATTCACCTATTGTCCAGGCCACTGTGCCTATAGAGCTGGACAATGCGTACAACATGGAAACTACAGACCTGTCTATTCCTCTTAAAGACTTAGCAACTGACTTAGACCAAATGGATGTAGTAAGTACGGAG
Source organism: Triplophysa yarkandensis (assembly GCA_033220385.1). Taxonomy (NCBI): domain Eukaryota; kingdom Metazoa; phylum Chordata; class Actinopteri; order Cypriniformes; family Nemacheilidae; genus Triplophysa; species Triplophysa yarkandensis. Next base: position 422,637 of record CM065658.1, on the reverse strand, counting down.
ACCGTTGACTGGTTAAGTTATGACAATGGCTATTCTTTCCCAGATGAAGAACATCCCTTGATGTCAACAAGACCACCATCACTTAAGTACGTTACAACTCCCTCAATGACCACAGCAAGCAACGGAAAAGAGCTTGTTGTGTTTTTTAGCTTGCGTGTCACTAACATGATGTTCTCTGAAGAACTTTTTAACAGGAGCTCTGCGGAATACAGATCCCTGGAAAACCAATTTATTGAACTGGTGAGTTTAGTTCAAACTTTCAACTTTTTATTAGTTTTCCTAATATGTACATAAGTAATTTGTCTTTTGTGTGGACAGCTGCTCCCACATCTACAGTCTAACCTAACAGGCTTTAAGCAGTTAGAGGTTCTGAACTTCAGAAATGGAAGCGTAGTGGTCAACAGCAAGGTGAAACTTGCCAAATCTGTTCCATACAACATCACAAAGGCTGTCCAGTGTGTCCTCGAGGGGTTATGTGATGCTGCAGCTCGACAGTTGGACATAAAGATAGACAGTCATTCTTTAGATGTTGAACCAGGTGAGAGTCACAGGCACCTTTGACCACCTCGGTTAATTTCAAGAATGGGTACAAATGATATTTATTTCCTTCTTTTATTGCAGCGGATGAAGCAGATCCCTGCAAGTTTCTTGCCTGCAATGAGTTTTCCAAATGCACAGTAAACTTTTGGACAAAGGAAGCGCAGTGTTTGTGTGATCCAGGCTACGTGACACTGGACGGATCACCATGCCAAAGCCTCTGTGTGGTCCAGCCTGATTTCTGTCTTAATGGAGGAGAGTGTGAGATTGTGCCAGGGCATGGTGCTGCTTGCAGGTACCTCAGCAAAGAACTCAAGATAGCTGAACACATTTTACTCTGAGGGACAGTTTGATGGTAACTTCACTTAAACCACAGCGTTGAAAGAAATGTGCTTGTTTTTACATCAAGCAGTTTGAAAGATCTAGTGAGTCGCCTTTAAAATAGAAACAAAACGCTTTAATTGTTTCATTTCTAAGGAATCAAAGAACGCATGGCGCTAAGCTCAGTAAAAATGTAAAGCGAATGATTGCTTAATGCTAGTAAATTAGAATTGAATTAGATGCTAATAGAGATACTAAATATCATTGTAAACATGATGGCGAAATCCAAAGATACCATTATATATGTTGTACCTCCACTGTGTGATTAAATATCTAGATGGGTGAGATTAGCTTGAATGCTGACATCGCTACACAAAGGAGTTTATTTTTGTACATTTCAAATTTCAAATTTTATAGTTTAGACATTTGTAAAACTAGGATGTTAGTGTACTGGCTTTACCAGTGCAGAATCTCTTCTGTTCTAACTGTGTCTCTTGACCCTTTTAGATGTCCCGTAGGTAAATTCTGGCACTTTCTCGGGGAAAGATGTGCAGAGCTGGTGTCCGTGCCTCTAGACCCTTTCCTTTCTCTAGTGTTCCTCGTGGGGGCTCTGGTCTTTCAGTATGCCATCATTACTCTCTTGTTATCTTTGTGCAGGAAATGTGTACGGACCAGAAAGACACTAACTCTAGTGTAAGCTGATCTTTCTTCGTCCGAGTGTTTGAAATCTTTGCGCTTAGATCGTATAATGTGTTTTTAAACACACCGATACGTACACATAAATGCTAACTTTTATGATGTATCTTAAAACTAGACTAAATACCTGCAACTTACACAATAATAACATTTCATTTTAATACAATAGCGATGCATGAACTGTACGTTTGCATCAGCATTGGGATGGTCTTGTCTTGTTATCATGTTTTTGTGATGAAGCGGTTCCATGTAAATTATATTGGACATCAGGATAAAGTTTGGGGGTAGATTACCTAAAGTAAATTCAGTCATCCAACAGAAAATTCTTAAGATTTGTGTTGCATGGACAATACGATGACTTGGCATCCAACAAGGTCACATACAAGAATCGACAAGATTAGATGTTACTGTTATTGATTCTGAATTATCCCTTCAAAAGTCTTGATTGTTTTTCTGTCTTATATACGGTATAAATATAAACACAGAGCATTATCCCATTTCTCTGTTATTCTGTGCCTTTTATCTTTTAAGGAATATTGTTTTTCTTGGTCAGGAGAAAGGAGATGTCCTACATTCCAGCCTTCCACCAGTAGAATTTTTCTTCTATCAGTATTTTATTTAATGACACCGGTCATGTATGAAACACCAGCAGACATATCTGATGAACAGAACACATACCAATGATTTTGTGTTTGTTATCATTATCTTTTTATACCTGATGAATTTAGAGGAGTTTGTCAACTATTAACTATGATATAGCACTCATGTTAGTGGAGCTATTACTGTTTTGAGTTTGAGCTATTAGTTTGAGCTTCTGTGATTGCCAGCCCAATGAGGCCTTTGTTGTGATAACATACAAGGCGTATTCAGTTCTCTTCACTGATTGTGCAATCAAGTGTGCATTTATCTGGTGTGACTGTGCTAACCAGTCAGCCAACCTTGTGTGAAGCCCTCCTCATGTGAAGACCGACGAAGCTAAAGGCCTGCAACTTTACCTGTGCGACTAAGACCGACGAGGGTAAAGATCAACAACTCTACCTGTGCGACTAAGACCAATGAGGTTAAAGACCATTTACTCTACCTGTGCAACTTCACCGAGCAGGGACACCGACAGGGCGCTTGAGTATTGCATTTTTTATCACACATTGCCTTGATTTTTTATAGTACTTTTATTACTGAACTAGCTCTAAGCTCTATTGCTCTTCTTCATTGTTATTCTCATTACCTTTCTTCTTTAACTCTTAACTTAACCATGTGTCACAAAAGCCTCACTATCACTAACACTCATAAACCCTCTGGGTTACGTCGTAGGAAACACTAAAAACCTGCATGCCATCACTACATCTGTTTCTTATTCAATCACTATTCCAATAGGCTTATGGAACTGCCAATCGGCCGTCAGCAAAGCTGACTTTATGGCTAAACATTCTGGTACCTCAGTTTTGGCACTCACTTATACCTGGATCAAACCTAAGGACAGTGCCACACCGAATGCCCTCTCTAATAACTACACATTCTCCTACACCCCACGCACATCTGGTAGAGGCGGGGGAACAGGTTTGTTTATTCACACCGACTAGTTTAAAACTCTTGCACCCTGGAGTGACAACACATTCTTTGAATCACATAAGGTAACTATTACTTATCCTCCTAAAATCATCTCTGTAATCATCTATCGCCCCCTTGTTAGCTCGACATTTCTTGGGGGAGTTGGATGTGCTCCTGTCATCTTTTCCCGAGGATGGAACACCTCATGTAATCCTCTGAGACTTTAACATCCACCTTAGGAAACCCTCAGCATCTGACTTGCACAACCTGACCGCACTGAAGACGCCATTGCAAGAATCATTGGCTCGAACCAACCGGCTACCTCATCCACACCCATCTCCTACAAGTCATCTCTCCATCGGTCCTCCCTGCTCTCACCCACATCATCAACTTATCTCTCAACTCTGGCACATTTCCTCCTGTCTTTAAGGACTCCCGTATACCCCAGTCTTGTAGAAACCCTCTCTGAATCCTTCACTTCTGGAACACTACAGACTGGTAACTCTCCTGCCCTTCACCGGAACTCTCCCACTCTCTGCCTACCTTACTCTGCACAACCTCCTCGACAGTAACAAATCAGGCTTCAAGAAAGGACCCTCTACAGAGACGGCACTGCTTTCAGTTGTTAAAGACTTCAAGCTGGCAAGGGCGGCCTCTAGATCATCCGTTCTCATCCTGCTGTCCCTGTTGGCTGCTTTTGACACAGTTAACAAATGGATTATCCTTTCAACTCTCAAGGCCATGGACATCTCTGACACTGCACTCCAGTGGTTCCAATTGTACCTCTTACGTTGATCCTTCAGGGTTTCGTGGGGAGGTGAAGTTTCTGAATAGCAACATCTTTGCACCGGTGTACCTCAGGGCTCAGTCCTTGGACCGTTGCTCTTCTCGATCTTCATGACATCATTTGGATTTTTCATTTGAAAGCATGGCTTCTCTTATCACAGTTATGCGCATTGTTATTCCACCTTGTTTCACCCTGAACTGATATTCTTCTCAGTCTGGCCAATCCAAAAACCCATCACAACCTCTCTATTCAACTAGGATCATCAACCAATGCACCCTCTAGGACTGCTAGAAACTTAGGAGTAATAATCGACGATCAGCTAAATTTCGAACATGTAGCCTTCAATGCCAGATCCTGCAGATTCATCCTCTACAACATTAGGAAGATCAGACTTTCCTCTCACAACATGCCACACAAATCCTCGTCCAGGCTCTGATCATGTCCAGGCTGGACTTCATTGCGCTGCTTGCTGGACTCCCGGTGTCCACAACCAAACCTCTGCAGATGAAACAGAATGTGGTGGCAAGAGTGGTGTTCAAGGAACCAAAAAGGACTCATGTCACACCTCTCTTTATCAAAGTACACTGGCTCCCCATAGCAGCTTGCATTGAATTCAAATCTCTCCTTATAGCCTACAGGACCACCACAGGTTCAGCACCCCCTACCTTCACTCTCTGATACACAGGCATACACAGGTATATATTCACATCGGTTCCTCGACGGTGGAACGATCTGCCTCTTACAACACTTGGTCTGACTTGGTCTCTTTCTTTAAACTTCGGTCTACACCTAACCCACTAAAAAAATCTCTTTCTAACCTACTCACTCTTTATACAAAACTTTACTCCCCACCTCCTACAGGTTTTATCTCACCTTGTGTAACTTAGTAACCTTGTTGTAGCACTTGTTCACCAAATGTTCTGCCATTTACCGCTTCATTGTCTCCTCGATTATTTGTGAGTTGCTTTGGATAAAAGCGTCTGCTAAATGCCTCAATGTAAATGTGACCAAATGTCTCTCCTTAAAAAATGTGTACAAAGGTCATACACTTTGTTATTCTTTATGGTATATCAATATTAATAATGGAGATTTCCCCTAACACAGGACTTTACACATGGACCTAAAGATTTAGATCAAGCCTTAATTAATTTCTTTCTTCCTCTTCAGATCTCATTTAATCATTTTAAAAGTGAATGTGTGATACATTTCTTCTTCAGCTCATGGTAGTGTTTGTCTATACCGGTGGATTTCTAGTCTTCAATCAGTTCATGTGTTCTGTCTTTTGTTTTCTAGAGAAGAAGAGCAGATCACCCCACCGGACTTGACAAGTTAATCTCAGATGATTTTCCCATTCAACACATTTACTGAGGTAGGATCAGATTTTATTTGATCTTTGCTGTAATTAGAATTAAACCTCCAGTCTAAGAGTCCTTAAATATTGGACACATTAATGCAAAACAACTTTCGTTGTATTTTCAGAGAAACGTCGAGTGCATGTCCAGCCACGTACAATCCAATAATCCTACGAAGACTAGAAAATGATAATTATGTTGTCCTCTCACAAAGAATACATATATGTTTTGCTTTATTAAACTATCCTTTTAGTTGCGGAAAAATTACATTAAAATATAATTCTTAATCAATGTGTTTAATGCAATTTAAAACTTTCATCCCGCTGTTATAGCTGTAGCTTTTTAAGGTATGTTCACTTTTGTGTACGTACATTAATACTTCCCTGAACACATGTCGATATTTTCATTAACATGTATGATGTCATCTCATGTGTATTTCATTTGTTTTATTTTATGTGTCATGTATGGTTACATTAACAATACAAATGTGTTGTAAATATATAATCAAGAAATGGTTGTTTCACACATTGGAACGAGGAGAAAAGAAAACAAGTTTATTAAGTAGATATCATGCTAACCACCTTATGTTTTACACTCCTGTATTTTGCATATTGCTCTTATACACATTTGGTCCAATTTCACATTTAATTTATTTGATTGCATAATTTGCTTAACCCAAGTGAGATGTCCTTCATTCTAGTGTAACGATGTCGAAATAATCACAATGTCATATGAATGATGTTATTAAAATCATTATTTTTATTAAACGTTTTTCATTCAAAAGTCATGTAGTTGTCATTACTGACCCGAATCATTCTATCGTTTTTTTGTAAAGACCTGCAAGCGGTTAAACTCACTGTGAATGGTGTAAAGTGCTGAAGGATATCAGTATTTACATCTGCATGTTATGAAAACACACACGGTTTACACTTCTTCAAAAAAAACATTTCCAGTTATTTGTGGATTAATGAAACGTATCATGTCATAAAAATATTACAGGAATCATATTAAGAGGCAGTTAAAGGCAATTACAATGTCAAGAACAGCAAATCAAGACAAATCATCACAATGATTCCCAAATAAGAACACAACAAACCGCTGCTAAAGAATCACTACTGTCAAACTACTGTAAGGGAAAACAAGGCTTTAAAAACTGAAAGAAACTACTGAGGAGTGATGCTGGTCATGTGACGTTTGGCAGTCTGTTGTCAGAAGAAAACTAAACACCTGGGATGTGTTTGTGTGTGCATTAGACAGACTGCAGCATGGCTGTGTGTGTAATGTGTGAGTGTTTATTGCGTGCGTGCAAGTTTGTGTGTTTGTTTTATAGTTATTTTATCAGGCCCTGCAGTGTGTGTTTGTTTATTGTGTGTGTGCAGCAGAGTGTGTTTTTAGTGTTTGTGTGCATGTGTGTTTACATGAGGAGATTCTGCAGCAGTGTTTGATTTTAGTGTTTGTGTGTGTGTGTTTATTTCATCAGACTCTGCAGCAGTGTTTGATTTTAGTGTTTGTGTGCATGTGTGTTTATTTCATCAGACTCTGCAGCAGTGTTTGATTTTAGTGTTTGTGTGTGTGTGTTTATTTCATCAGACTCTGCAGCAGTGTTTGATTTTAGTGTTTGTGTGTGTGTGTTTATTTCATCAGACTCTGCAGCAGTGTTTGATTTTAGTGTTTGTGTGTGTGTGTTTATTTCATCAGACTCTGCAGCAGTGTTTGATTTTAGTGTTTGTGTGCATGTGTGTTTATTTCATCAGACTCTGCAGCAGTGTTTGATTTTAGTGTTTGTGTGTGTGTGTTTATTTCATCAGACTCTGCAGCAGTGTTTGATTTTAGTGTTTGTGTGCATGTGTGTTTATTTCATCAGACTCTGCAGCAGTGTTTGATTTTAGTGTTTGTGTGTGTGTGTTTATTTCATCAGACTCTGCAGCAGTGTTTGATTTTAGTATTTGTGTGTTTACTTCAAAAGAGTCTACAGCAGTGTGTGTTTTTATTGTTTGTGTGTGTGTGTGTGTGTTTATTTCATCAGACTCTGCAGCAGTGTTTGATTTTAGTATTTGTGTGTTTACTTCAAAAGAGTCTACAGCAGTGTGTGTTTTTATTGTTTGTGTGTGTGTGTGTGTGTGTGTGTTTATTTCATCAGACTCTGCAGCAGTGTTTGATTTTAGTATTTGTGTGTTTACTTCAAAAGAGTCTACAGCAGTGTGTGTTTTTATTGTTTGTGTGTGTGTGTGTGTGTGTGTGTTTATTTAATCAGACTCTGCAGCAGTGTTTGATTTCAGTGTTTGTGTGTGTGTGTTTATTTCATCAGACTCTGCAGCAGTGTTTGATTTCAGTGTTTGTGTGTGTGTGTTTATTTCATCAGACTCTGCAGCAGTGTTTGATTTCAGTGTTTGTGTGTGTGTGTTTATTTCATCAGACTCTGCAGCAGTGTTTGATTTCAGTGTTTGTGTGTGTGTGTTTATTTCATCAGACTCTGCAGCAGTGTTTGATTTTAGTATTTGTGTGTTTACTTCAAAAAAGTCTACAGCAGTGTGTGTTTTTAGTGTTTGTGTGTATGTATGTGTGTTTTGTTGAGGAGACTCTGCAAGCAGTGTGTGTTTTTAGTGTTTGTTTGTTTATTTCATCAGACTCCGCAGCAGTGTGTTATTTTAGTGTGTGTGTGTGTGTGTGTGTGTGTGTGTGTGTGTGTGTGTGTGTGTGTATGTATGTATGTGTGTTTTGTTGAGGAGACTCTGCAAGCAGTGTGTGTGTTTATTTCATCAGACTCTGCAGCATGGCAGTGGCGTATGTGGGTCGGGCTTGTCTGCTCTCGATGGCATTTCTGAGGTACTGAATTCCCCCGCAGCGCTCCCAGATCTCCTCAAACTGGCGGGGCAGAATCTCAGCTCCACGCTTCCGTGTCAAACCCGTCTCTTCCAGATTTAACTCACACATCTCCATATCATCTTTACCTGTGAAGGAATCAGCTACTGTAAACTCATTCATGTGCACGTATGTGATCTTTCAATAGATCTCTCTTAATGTAATGAAGAACATAAAGAAGATTCAGACCTGCCACCAGCAGAATGGGATGTTTATCCGGGTGCAGTTCCATCTGTCTGGCTATCCAGGCTCCATCGAAGTGAGCGTACCACCAGCCTTTCTTTGTGTTCTGAGGGTCTTTGAACTGATCTCCAGGTCGGATGAAGGGAATACGGAAGAAGCGCTGCTGTCTGTTCATCACAATTTCATGCTGCCGAGGCAAAGCGGCCGCCACCGGATTCTGTTGTGCTGGAGGACGAGAAATCTCTTTTATAACACCTCATATATAATGTATGGATGCTCGAGTGCCTTTTCTTCTCAGGGTTACACGTGTACCCCCAAAACCAGATGTGACATTAAACACGAAGTGACAAATATCACAAACATGATTTTGTCATTAGTTTTGGGATTTGTGTTGTTCTGTTTTCTGTGTATATTGGAGGTTAATTGTGACATACATATCAAGCGTTAATAAATATAAAAGCTTCAATAAAGACATCAACTAAATGAGATCAATCATTTCATTGATCATATAGATTTAGTATTGACTCTGTTTGTTGTACTGTCAGTCATATTCTGAAAATGTTGTTTTGTCTTGGTTTAATTTAGTTAGCAAGTTATTGTGTTTTTGTGTTCCCAGCAAATTTGTTTAGTTTTGCTTTAGCTGTTTGGTTATTATACTTTCATTATTTCGGTCTTACCTCGGATGGCTTTGCTACCAACTATTCCAACTATAGCGAAATAAAACAGAGAACAGTTTTTTATCCTCAAGCGTTACAGATACTTGTGACTCATTCTGGGATGCGTTACCATATTCTATGATGGCCTTGGGTGCTCGCTGTTCATCCTGAGTATTGCGTTTCTTGTTCTTTGACTTCCAAGCGTGATAAACCTTCAGTCTGCGGTGAAACTCCTCACGACAAGCAGCCAGCAGCTCAATATCTACAGAAATAATACACGTTACCTTTCACATTCAGTTACAGTTGACATACAAGCGAAATAAAGTCTGTGTAAAAAAAGTTCACTATTTTAACAAAGTGTACTTAAAAGTGAGCTTTACTTCAGGAACTCAGAAAGAGCTTTGGGTTGAACTTGGTGCTACAATCTTAATTCAAAATGTTTGGTTTCCTGCTCTCTTTCTCACCAATAACACAAACATGGCTTTACTAGTTTAACTGATATCATTTGATTGATTGAAATATTTTAAATATTATTCTAGAGGGATTTTTAGAAATATTGGAAGGTGTTATCCTTGACTCAGATCAATTTTTGCCTCCAGGGCTGCAATATATTTATATTATATATTATAAGTTTCAGTTACTTATTAACAGAGCTTTGGAATACATCAAATCTAAAGATTTATCCAGTGCAATTTCAAGTAAAATACCTGGCTATTATATTGTTTATCAAATAAAAATGTGTATAAAAAAGTATTTTATTATTTACTAAGAGTAAAAATCTTCCAAAAAGCTCCTTCAAGTATAGTTTGAGGATATGTTCATACAACGAGATATATTTATTTAAGAAATAACGAGGGTTTTATTCTTACCGCAGGATGTATTTATAGCATCTCGTAACTCGGCATACTTCCACTTGCTGAGTTCATATTTCTTGACATCGACTGCAGCGTTTGTGGCCGTCACCTGTGGAGCTCTGAATGCAAAACCACAAAACCAAAGGAAGCATCTCAGAGATAAATAAAGAATTATACAAATGAAGAAAACGCTTGTGATCACACGTCTAACTTCTGATTAAAGCAATAAAGACTGGATTTCTCAGCTGTTAATCTACAATTTTTTTTTTTACAAAAACAAAGCTATGCTGGCTAAATGCTCACTAAATAAAAGTATAGAAAACAACAATAATAAATCGTTATAATACAATACAATACATATATATTTAAGATTAAAAACGTAATATATGTATCATACCATTAAGATTAGTAAAAAAAATAATATTTAAAGAGTTTAAACAGTGAAAACTAGCAGTAACTATTTAAAATAATAAAGAGCAATCACAAATATTAAAAGTGAGGATGAAAAAATGTGCAGTTCAGAGTGAAAACTAAAGGAAAACAATCATCTTCACAAGAAAAAACGTTCAGATTATTTTGATTTAGCAAAACAATGCAGTTTACTACGGAAGCGTATTGCATTCACTTGAGAAAAAAATATTTTGCTCTGTTTTTCTGTATTAACGACTTAATTATCTCAGAATTACGAGAGAATTTTTCATGAAAAAAAATAATTTGCTCTGTTTTTTTATTAACGACTTAATTATCTCAGAATTACGACGCACTAATAACAATAGCATGTATATAACTTAAAGACAGCAGTATCTCCCAAAGTCTCAAACCAGAGTAAAATAAAACTGGATCAAACTTGAAAGGCGGAACATGTTTCCTTACGTGCAGTCCATCTAAAATAGAGGTGCTAGCAGGATTTTGAGCGTTAAATCAGAAAATATTCTAATAAACAAATTTTAAACATGAATCACGTAATTCTGAGAAAATTAAGTCGTTAATTCAGAAAAACAGAGCAAAATTTTTTTTTCTAAAGTGAATGCAATACGCTTCCGTAGTTAACAGGGTTTCTATTTTTAGATATTTAATTTCCTAACACCATACATTGAAAACCTTTACGAAGGTTTCTCTTTTAAAATGTCACCTCAAAATAACAAAGTAAGTGAATAATATGAAGAGAATAAGCAGCGGTCACTTTTAGAGACAGAATAAGAAAGAGTTATTAGACACAGGATTGTTTTTTTCTGTAGTGATAAAATCAAACCCCTCCACACACCGAGCCAGAAGATCAGACATTTCCTGCGCCATTTCTTCCCTAAAGAACATGATGATCCATCACATACATGTTAGTTCATCACAAAACATTCATGGTTAACTTTATAAAGAATATTTATATTATATTTCCTTCAATTCCCATTAACTGATCAACATTAACATAAGTTTAAAATAAATTTACACTAGGCCATAAATATTCAAATAGATTCTATTTACTGGTTCTGAGGAGCGTTTACAATGCATTTTTACTAATGTATATATTAAGTTTGGATTTGATTCAGAGACAAACGGAGACTGTAACCTTACATGGTCAAACTCTTGAGCTTTTGTGGTGGTGCAACACTGTAAAAACACACAGAGTAAAAACATGAAACACTGAGGATTCTTCAACTATATACTGCAAGGTTAACAATCCCACCACCAGTAAAGCTGAAAGCTCTGTCCACAGCATCTGTGTCATGATGTCTATTATTACACACATAAAACCACATTACAGTCACGTTCTTATAGAGGAAAACTTCTCTAGAAATAAAATAAGTTGTGTGTTAACCTGTAAACTGTTTCATCACTGTACAGGTGTTTAGAAATGATTTTACTGACAGATGTCACAGATGCTGTTTGATGTAAATTCATGTGTGTGTTTATTCTCGGTCAGGTTCAGGTGCTTCAAGAGGTGTTCCCCTGCGCTCAGATGAAACAAACAGCTGAAGTTTTAGAGGTTTGGCGGAAGACACATGCGATATGACAGTACCTGCGCGGGCCGGCGTCTACAGGTGACTCCTCTGGGATCAGCTCGGCCTCACTCTGAGCGATCCGCAGGGCCAGCTCTCTGTCCCGTCGCTCCTGCTCCAACACGGCCTGACGGGCCGTGTCCTGCTCCCTCTCAGCCTCCAGCTGCCGATCCATCTCCTCCTGGTGACATCATATAACATCACGATATTATTTACGGGGACAATAAATCCTGAATAATAATGAAGACTTTGAGAGTCAGCTGACCTGCAGTCTCTTCTCTTCTTCCTCACGTTTCTTACGCTCTTCCTCTTCCTGTTTCCTCTTCAGCTCCATCTCGGATTTCCTGAGAGATAGACAAGTCTTATGTTGGCTCTCATTGAGGAGTTTAGGGTTCATTCCCTTATAGTGAACATGAAGTTTCACTGGTAGTTTTAAACCACATCACAACCTTCTCAGTAGCTAAATATGACTCACAAACGTCTCTCGTCCTCGTCTTGTTTCCGTCTCTGTTCCTCCTCCTCGCGTCTCTTCTTCTCTTTCTCCATCTCCTCTTGGATGCGTTTCAGACGCTCCATCTCCTCCTCTTCCTGTTTCTTCTTCTGCATGGAGGTGAGCAGCTCCTGAGATCTCATGACCAGAGCCTGGTGCTCGTGATCGATGTCCAGACGGCTCATGATGCTCGTCTGAAGACAGACAAATGCATGACTTTAAAAATACAAATACCATAAAAACAAAGACATAACACTCTCAGATCAATCTTAATTAAGAGGTCTACACACCTTTAGATTGAATATGTGTCTGTCAATAGAAGAATCTAGCTCCTGCATGTGTTTGCTCATTTCCTGTTTGCCCTCCTTTAATCCAGACACCACCTCGTTCAACTTCTCCATCCTCTTCTTCAGGTTACGAGCCTTCACCAGACCTTCAATACTAGCACACACACAAACACACTTAATACAGTTTTAATGATCATGTCTGGGCTTAAATGTCCCATTAAAAGTTCATTTTGTGTTGTGTGTTGATGTGGAATTGTGCGTTTATACCGGGGTTTGTGTTTTCTTTTGCAAAGCCACATGCGGACGGTCTTCTGCATCTGAACACACGCTTTGCTTCTATACAACATCTTATTCTTCACTGAGAGGAAAACAAGACACAAAACAAACTTCTGTCACTGAAAACACTTGTTACATTTGAGTCTATTTAATTATGTTTTCATTTTCTTTTTTATGGGAAAAACTCTTCATTTGTCTTTGTTAATAAGGGTTCTTATGATAATAAAAAACAGCTTTCCTATTTAAAGATACTGACAAAACGACACACTTCCTTCTTATACAGAAATGTTTGTGTAAATAAAAGAATCTTTCATCTTGGTTTGGAGACAAAGTGAATGAAGATATTTTCACTAAAATGAAATATTTGTATGTAATATGCATGTATGCATGTATAAAGGTGTTGAGTTTCTGTTACATACGTTTGATAACAGAGAGCGAACACCACTGAACTTTCTTCCATCGACTGCAGATGAGCCATTTATTCACACGCTTGACCAGTTCAGCCAGATGATCCGGATCAGACTTCATGATCTGATCAAACTCTGCAAACTGACACCACAAACATCATTTATCCTCATATTATTAACATACTGATTTAGATTTATCAGAAGAATAATCTCAGTCCGGAATTACAGTTATGAGGAAAAGAAATCATGACAGAATGACAGAACCTGTCAAACGCATGTCACATTTTAACAAAACAATCTGAAATTACATTTTGTATAAAGAACATAAATAATCAAATACTTTTCTTTATTAGAAAAAAATATTTTGTAAGTGAAATACAATCAAACAGAAGACCTGTTTAGAACTGGAATATTATTGAATTAAACGGAGAGACATTTTACCTTTCCAGGTCTGAAGAAGACTTTGGTCAAACCAAATTTATAATCTTTCTCATTCAGGCCGAGAGCTTTGAATAAAGCCTGTAGAGAAACAACAGAGTGAGATCTTTCATCATCAAACGCTGTAGCTTCACATCTCTAACACCTTTACACACCTTACAAAAGAGACGCGGGTCCAGGCGGGTCAGTTTAGAGGGCATGTATTCCTTATACATGTTGTAGAGCTCATGGAAGGGCGCTCGAGACGGGAATCCACCCTGCATCAGATCCAACACTGACACCATCCCTGACAGAACAAATACTCACAGGGTTAAGAGTGTGTGTGCGTGAGAATGTGTGTGTGTGCGTGAGAATGTGTGTGTGCGTGTGTGTGTACGTGTGTGTGTGTGTGTGTGTGTGTGTGTGTTAACCTGAGCACTGGAGTTGTGAGAGGATCTGAGCTCCCTCAAACCGATGACTGATCATCTTCAGATTGGGCTTCACACAGCGGATAAAATTTGAACCCTTAAACACACGATACATTAACACTTCACATGTGTCACACAATCAGTAAAAACCTTTCCATCATGCTGAATAACTCACAGTACTGCGCAGTTTGTCCAGGAGAATATTCAGCTGTGTCTGTAACAAACATATGAAACAGAAAACTCAAAACACATCTGTCATTGTAAAGGTCAGTACACACAGAGAAGAATTATCATTTTTTGTAATATCAGTGTTATATGTTTTATGATCACATTTTGTGTCTGTAAGTGAAGTGTGAACGCAGATGTCAGACCTTGAACTTGTTGCCAACGCTTATGAAGCTCAGTTTTCCAGCTTTCTGTCTGGTGTCTTTCGAGTGGTTTGAGCTCTCAAAGAGTTCAGCGATGAATTTATCCTTGGATTCACTCACCAGAGATGCCAGAGACGCATGAAGAGCATCATTATTCTTCTCAACAAACTGAGTCTGAAACACAAACATCGCACAATCAATAACACTGAACAACACGCTCAAATACAGATCTAAACTTTCAGTGTGTGTGTGTGTGCGTGTGTGTGTACCGTCTCATAGCAGACGGCTCCAGCGAAGTGTCTTATAATAAAGCCCTCATCATCTCTGACGTTTCTGTGCACTGCCAGCTTAGACTTCCTGGGAATCTGCAGGATGAGAGACACTTAAATACAAGCACCATGAGAGAGAGAGAGAGATGAATGACATGGTTTATGATGTATGACTCACAGTCAAGCGGAAATGATCTTTGTGTTTGTTGTGTACTGTGTCAGTGAAGTGCTGGTCACTGGGTTGAGGTAGACGGTTTTCTTCATCCAAGATATCCAAGATGCCAACCAATTTAGTCTCCACCAAATCTGAATGACAGAAGACATTCCATAAACACACAACCTGTGTTTGTGTGTGTAGTAAAGTATAAAAGTGTGCTGTACAGGTAAGTGTGAGAAAGATACACACCAATACAATCCTGATTATCCACATAATGCACTTCATTCACACCCAGACCTTCTCGCTGATACAACTCCTGCTCCTGTGAACAAAACACACAACAACACAAACATCAACAACAACACAAACATCAACTCCTGCTCCTGTTTACCAAACACACAACAACACAAACCTCAACAACAACAAAAACAACAACAACAACACCACAAACATCAACACAAACATCAACACAAATATCAACAACAACACAAACCTCAACAACAACAAAACCATAAACTCCTGCTCCTGGGATTCAAACACATAACAACACAAACATCAACAACAACACAAACAACAACAACAACAACACCACAAACATCAACACAAACATCAACACAAACACAAACATCAACACAAACATCAACAACAACACAAACCTCAACAACAACAAAACCATAAACTCCTGCTCCTGGGATTCAAACACATAACAACACAAACATCAACAACAACACAAACAACAATAACAACACAAAAATCAATACAAACAACAACAACAACAACACAAACATCAACACAAATACAAACATCAACACAAACATAAACACAAACATCAACAAAAACAACAACAACAACACAAACATTAACACAAATACAAACATCAACACAAACATAAACACAAACATCAACAAAAACAACAACAACAACACAAACATTAACACAAATACAAACATCAACACAAACATAAACACAAACATCAACAAAAACAACAACAACAACATCAACATCTGCTCCTGTGATCCAAACACATAACACAAACATCAACAACAACAAAAACATCAACAACCACAACACAAATACCAACAACAACACAAACATTGACAACCTTACAAACATCAACACAAACATCAACTTCATCACAAACTAATAGATATTTTGATAGATATTTGAAAGAATGCGTATGACTCCTTTGACTACCATGGAATAAAAAAATAAGTAAATGATGCTGTCCTGCTGCAGTGTTATAGATCTGACATAAAAACTCTCAGAAATGTTTTCTTTTCAATACACTAAAGCATCTGTGTATATTTTACCTAACATCAGGAAAATATGAACAGGTTTTTCATTTAAAAAGAGAAATAAACATGCGGTATAGATGTGACAAGAACACAGTTTTTCAAAGATCACATACTCTATTTTTTAGGATTTCTGTAAATTAAACAAACCAGACCCAATAATATCCAGCACAGCTGAGAAATGTGGATTTTTATTGAGAAGTGTCAGTCACACATGGCTCTGAGTCTTACCTCTTTAAGAATGCGCTCATTGAAGAACTGTTGGAGTTTCTCATTACAGTAGTTAATACAGAACTGCTCAAAGCTGTTGTGTTCAAAATACTCTGCACAAACAAAACACATTTTATTCAATACATGTTGTTTTGTTTTCTCATAAAGAATAATCATTTTAGCTTCAAGTGAAAATCAAAAAAACATTGTGTTATGTATGTGTACATGTATATAGTAGATATTTTAACTATTGTGGGTACTGTTATCTTTTTCCAAAAGAAAAAAAACCAATTTGTTTTGGGCTAATTTTCAAAGTGAACAACATTTTACAATACCGAATCCGGCGATGTCCAGAACACCAATGAAGTGAGCAGATGAGTCGAATGGGAAGCACTGGTTGATTCTGGTGACCACATGATCAAAGAGTCGACTGTAGATGGCTTTAGCCAGAGCATCACGAGCACTGCTGGCCTGTTCCACCTTCAGAGGAACCCTAAACATCATCACAAACATCACATCACACATCACGAGGATTCCAAATATTGAAAAGCTGTCAAATCTTTTCTTTGCATTTCAAAATGATTCATTACTCTTGAAAGTTAAATAGAATTACAGAATAGGAAAAGATGGTTGTGTAAGATTGATTCTAGGTCTCGTACTTGATAGCCTGTCCTTTAACTCCCCCTGCTGTTGTTTGCATGACTCTGGTGGTCAGACTGACCCTCAGATCTTCTTCATCCAGACCCAAGAGCTCAGCACAGAACTCCAGAGACTGACTGCATGACTTCTTTAAGTTACAACCACCTGAAAACACACACACACACGTGAAAATAATAAAAAAAAAGAACTGAAAAGTGGGGTGTGCGTAATTATTCGTCCCCCTTTGGTCCGAGTGCGTCAGTTGCCCACAGACATTGCCTGATAAGTGCTGATGACTAAATAGTGCACTTGTGTGTAATCTAATGTCAGTAGAAATACAGCTGCCCTGTGATGACCTCAGAGGTTGTTTAAGAGAATATTGGGTGCAACAACATCATGAAGTCCAAAGAACACACCAGACAGGTCAAGGATAAAGTTATTGAAAAAATTAAAAGCAGGCTTAGGCTACAAAAGATTTCCCAAGCCTTGAACATCCCACAGAAAACTGTTCAAGCGATCATTTAGAAATGGAAGGAGTATGGCACAACTGTAAACCTACCAAGACAAGGCCGTCCACCTAAACTCACAGGCCGAAAGAGGAGAGCGCTGGTCAGAAATGCAGCCAAGAGACCCATGGTGACTCTGGACGAGCTGAAGAGATCTACAGCTCAGGTTTGGGAATCTGTCCATAGGACAACTATAAGTCGTGCACTGCACAAAGTCGGCCTTTATGGAAGAGTGGCAAGAAGAAGGCTATTGTTAAAAGAAGAAAACCATAAGAAGTCCCGTTTGCAGACACAGCAAACATGTGGAAGAAGGTGCTCTGGTCAGATGAGACCAAAACGGAACTTTTTGGCCAAAATGCAAAACGCTATGTGTGGCAACTAACCCAGCACATCACTCTGAACACACCATCGCCACTGTCAAATATGGTGGTGGCAGCATCATGCTCTGGGGTTGCTTCTCTTCAGCAGGGACAGGGAAGCTGGTCAGAGCTGATGGAAAGATGGACGGAGCAAAATACAGGGAAATCTTGGAAGAAAACCTCTTGGAGTCTGCAAAAGACTTAAGACTGGGACGGAGGTTCACCTTCCAGCAGAACAACGACCCTAAACAAAAAGCCAGAGCAACAATTGAATGGTTTAAAACAAAATCTATCCATGTGTTAGAATGGCCCAGTCAAAGTCCAGATCTAAATCAAATCGAGAATCTGTGGCAAGATCTGAAACTACTGTTCACAAATGCTGTCCATCTAATCTGACCCTGCTGGAGCTGTTTTACAAAGAAGAAGGGGACAGGATTTCAGTCTCTAGATGTGCAAAGCTGGTCGAGACATACCCTAAAAGACTGACAGCTGTTATTGCAGCTAAAGCAGGGTTTCTGCAGGGTTTAATCAGTCTTTTTATGACCATTATGATTTGAATTTATGACCTACACGAATTACGATAAATAACTTCATTCATTAAAATTCTTTTCAAAAGTCTTTATTATTGACTTTCATTGAAAGTAACAAGTGTTAATATTTAAAGAGTAATTCTATAATTTCTTACTCAAGATTAAGAAACTGAAGCCTTCGCCTTCTTTTTCTTCAGTATCAAGAACACAGGAACACTTAACAATTGTAACATTGTAAAGTAACATTGTGAATTAACAGTTATTTACGTTATTACTTTCCAAAATAACAAGTCCATCAGTCAGTCAATGTCTGTCTACATTTTTCTCATTTCGAGTCCCTTAATGGTGATCTCCTCCTCAACCTTTTTCAGCTCAGACAATTTCTCCTTGCTTGCCCGCCTGAGGGCGTTTGATTTTGAAGGAGCTGGGCCATCTATGAAACCCGATTTGCCCTCTGCTTCCTCTGCCAGCATGTCAGCCTCTCTGGCGAGACAGGTGGAAACCTCTTGAACATTGGTTTTCTTTCTCGTAAGGTCGGTCAAATACTCCTCTGACAGCTTTCTTTTCTGTGTCCTTGCTTCACCCTCGTTCCTTGCACGCTGCTGATCAAGGAAAATGCGGTACCTCGACCTGGCTGCACCCACCGATACCAGCAGTTCTTTTGTGAGGGGAACTTTGGCCACCCCACCATGCATATCTACATAATCACACACAAGTCTATGTGCAATCATTGTCTCTTCCTGCATATTGTCAGTCTCAACCTCCTTGTTCACAGAGAACCCCCTTTTATTCCGGGACCCAACGTGTATGTCCAGCTGTTTCGTCTTGCTTGTGTGATTTAAGCTTTCATCAAACATGAGAACACAAGGCCCCGAGACCTTCGAGATGAGGTCTTTATTAATATAATCTGCCAAGCCAAACCGGGTGATGTATGAGGTCTTATCTTTCCCGCACGTAAATGTTTTGGCTATGTACGAGTCTGGGAACATTTTTCGGAAAAGTTTGGCAATATCCTTGTTCCCATTGTACGAATGGTGTTTGGTCACAGTATTCATAACCCACAGTACCTCCGCTTAAGTGTGGAGGTTGATCCGAAACCAATGTGTGTGGTACTGGATGAGACAGAAACGGAATCCCGCACTTTACTTGGACCGGGGAACGTTACGGAGCCGAACAAAACTGACGGATCGCCCGCACCCGCTGCAGGCCTTTTACAGCGACGATATGCTTTTCCCAGTTTGCCTGCGACTTCAAGGCTTTTATGCCTAAACTAGACAGCTCCAACGTCTTCTTACACAGAGTGCAATAGGCTCGATACCGATTGTTAGCGACGGGCTTGAGCCAGCTACTAAACGCACCGTCTTCGAGCCACAGATGGTTAAAGGTACATTTTCCCATTGTGATAGCCAGGATGATTTCAATTAAACTAAGCAGTGACTCAGTATGATACAGTATGTTCGGAGTTAGCGCGGGTTTATATGAAAGTACTTCCGAAAAGTCTGTACGCTGCGCATGGACCTTGTAGTTCTGGAACGCTGTGATACCAGTGCATATCAATTTAAATGTTTTTTATGACCTTGTAAGGAAAATCCGGACGTTTTTATGACTTTTTATGGCCTTAAATTCTTATTGTTAAATTTATGACTTTTTATGACCCGCGGAAACCCTGTAAAGGTGGTTCTACAACATATTGACTCATTGGGCTGAACAATTACGCACTCCCCACTTTTCAGTTCTTTATTTGTAAAAAATGTTTGGAATCATGTATGATTTTCGTTCCACTCTTCATGTGTACACCACTATGTATTGGTCTTTCACGTGGAATTCCAATAACATTGATTCATGTTTGTGGCTGTAATGTGACAAAGTGTGGAAAAGTTCAAGGGGGCCGAATACTTTTGCAAGCCACTGTAAATAGAAATTAATATTTGTCACACTTAAAAAACTGGCAGTAATATCTCACAGTGCCTGATATTGGGAGATACCTAGCTAGGATTTAATTTCAGCCTCTGTGTTATATAACTACATCTGCTTCGGTCATGTTACAGCAACAAACTTCCTTTACTATTATGTCAGAATGAGAGTGTAGTTCCTGATCTCATTGGACTACAAAATTGCAGCTCTACATTTAAGTGGTTTTTGGTACATAATATAACAACAGAAGAGTAAAGTTGTAAGTTGGACAAATATGGAAATTCATTGGTCACTTTTAAACCCCGATGCTATTGGTCTTATAGGAATCAATGATATATACTAAGCTATGCGAAAAGTAATATCGCCAGAACAGCAGACGGCTAAATGTATTAAAAAACTGTAATACCCAACTAATTATCGAAGTGGGAGGCTATTACCTAAAAAAGTGAAGTCTTCATATAAACAGTCGTCTGTAAAATTACCACTTCATTGTCTCCTCGATTCTTTGTATGCTTTGGATAAAAGTGTCTGCTAAATGCCTAAATGAAAATGTAAAATCTGTGTGTTCACCTGAAGTGCTGCCGGCCTCCTCAAAATCAATGTTCCCAAGATATAAAACTCCAGCCACAACCCTGAACAGATTGAGTTTCTCCGTGTCATCCAGACCAATCTTCTTCATGGCATCACACATTCTGTTGAAATCGGCGTGATCATCCAGCAGAGGATCCTTCAGGGAACCTGACTTTAGATACTGAGAAACGACAGGAAAGGACATGGATCTCAAAAACCCATCAGCTCATTCATATTCTGTATTCACTCCATGTAACGTCTGATCACCACTTACTGAACTGTAAACCATCTTTAATATATTAATCAGTTACAGGAACTCTGTATTCGGGTTTCAGTCATTTTTCTTCAAAAACATTTACATTTAAAAAAAACTGATACAGAAATGCAGCTGTTAGAGAAAGATGGACACTGAGGGAAATGAACAATGATATCTGTATCCAGAATGAACATTAACATACACACGAAGCATGTTCCCATCACATCTTTTCTTTGTCCTGAAAGAACAATCCTGTCAATTCTTACTTCCAGACTAGTGGATTTGTGCTTGAGACCATGAAGAGCTTGGTTCAGACTTGAGAACCAGCAAAGGAGATCCATCTGACATAAATATCTTACATCTTGACATACACTGTATATTTCTGCATACGCAACCATGAAATATTTAGAGAAGAATACCCCATCAGCCCAAACCTCTAAAAGCCACCACAGAGTAAAGTACAGCAGCCCAGATCCCCAGATCCCCATATAGCCCTTTAATGCAAGACCTGGGTCAAGTGTATCTGTACTACTAAATGAACTGAAGGAAAAGGATGATGGATGTGACGTTCATGAGTAGATTGACTGTAGATATACACTGGACTCAGGTCATGTCTGAGAGATGATAAATAAAAGCAGACCACACATAATCACCTTCTCTTCCTGTGACCCATCACAACCACAGATAATCATGTTAGAAATGACAAGTGATTCCATTAGTGTGAACACATGCACAAATCAATACACAAACACATGAACACATGATCCAAATTAATATCACACAACACAACATTAAACACACATGACAATTGTCCTGTGAAACATTATAAAGAATAACGTATCACATCTCATCCTGTCTTTCTTCAAATCTAAAACCTCTTAAAAATTTGCTTATTTCTACGTATTTGGTCATTTTTTATGAAAAAGTTTTTATATAATAATATAATAAAATGAAAATATCGAAGAAGTGAACGTTTTAGCACTGTTCTGTTTCTGATATTTGGAAGAATGCTGATAAGTGAACAGCAGTGGCACGTATTCACTTCTATTGTATGAAGACAAAACCAATGCCAGTGATTGGGTGCCAGTTTCCAACATTCTTCAGAATATCTCCTTTTATCAACAGAAGAAAGTCTTTAAAAATTACAGAATTTAGATTTTTGGGCAAACAAAAACTACTTGGTCACAAGAGTCACATTTGCAAAGTGGATACTATTTTTGAGTTATTATAATTTTGTTCCTAAATATCATTGTACTGTTATGACTACATTCTTGTTACCGTAATATTTTTTACATTGCACTAAATCAAAGTCATAATCTAAAAACCTGAAATCATTTTTTGTTGAAATTAAGTTAAATTATGGGCTCATTTAAAGCAGATTCCAGTAACATATAGTCATATGTCAAGAGACTGAAGAGGAAATAAATCTATTACCTCTGGACTCTTGCAGTTTTGAGGAATCCGCTTGTCTGTATCTTTTGTAGAAAAATACCGTGTGCATCCACGATTTAGATACTAGAATAGAAAATAAATACACAACATTAATTTTCAAATAATGAAATCCTGTGTTGTCCTTATTTTTTAATTTGTTAAAAAGGTAACAGAAGGACAGCAACAGTATATATATATATATATAAAAGTAAAGTGTGCTGTCAGCATTCCCACACCCTAAAAGAATCAGGCGAGTTAAGATGAAACTTGTTTTGGATATCTTCAGACGCTCCAGCACACAGTCTGTAGAAGATGTGATAGTTTCTCTCCTCCTGACCCTGTGTACAGATACGCGACTTCTCCAACAGGTAGTGAGACACAAAACCACCTACAACGGCATTCTGAGAAACAAACCCAAACAGGTTAACGTGAAACTCTTTCATCATCATAAATCTGCTTTATTGACCTGTTTGTGCTACAAACCTTTTGACTGAAATGAATCTCCACAAACTTTCCAAAGCGACTGCTGTTGTTATTTCGGACGGTTTTGGCGTTCCCGAAGGCTTCGAGAAGTGGGTTCGCTGAAATGACACGGGAAAGGTCGTATTGTACTAAACACAAGACTGTGCAACAATAACTTTATTATAACAGAAATATGTTGTTTTCAATACTTTATCAATGCTTCGTGTTGGTTCATCTGTTGTACTACACCATCAAATGTAAATATTACAGAACTGTATTTATATGATTATAATCCTGAAGGTAAAGTCATCATTAAAACAAACCTTCCACTATCCTCTCATCAATGTCTTGACCTGTACCATAAGATGTTGTCAAGTACCTAGAGAGAAAAGAGCAACAATCTATAATCTGAACTGATATAAACTGATCTCTACTGTTTATAAATCGACACAGAAGTGTTAAATACAGTTTCAAATATGTTTACCTGAGGACAAACTTAGTATTTTCAGTTTTTCCTGCTCCTGATTCTCCAGACACGATGATGGACTGACTCATCTTCAACACTTTCATGTCACGATAGGCTTTATCAGCTGAAAACGCAAAATACACAACCACATCATATCACATGTGTTACACACAGTCGTTCATGAACACAACACATGCAGAACCCGTTAATGAATAGATGAAGTAGAATTTTACTGAAAAGAAAGTTAATTATGGAGATTTTCTGTTGACAGTAAGCAGGCTGAATGATTTAAGCAGTGTTTGTAGAGAGATTTGGGAACAGGTGTATGCAAAAACCAGATCTCCAACTAGGAAAATATCCTCAGCAGTACAGGCAGATGAAATGAACAAACATTTACATGCGGCTTTGTGCGGGTGGTGTGTATTAATATTGTTATGAACACATTTTTATTTGAAGTCATTTACCAATTGCATAGACGTGAGGTGGAAGCGTGCCCAGTGACCGACCCCGGTACTGTTTAATAGTCTCTGGAGAATACAACTTTGGAATCTCAAAATATGGATTCACAGCGATGAGGATGTTAGCAACAAATGTCTGCAACACAAAATAAAACATTATACTGTGAATGAATTTTTATAAATGAACCGGATACTAAAGTAATAAAGATATTTTAACAACTTTATTTAAACAGAAAATAGCAATATTAATTTAGAAATTCGCTTGAATAGATGTAAGTTTATGGAGTAACATTTTTAATGAAAAACAAATAACCAGATACAAATAAATAAACCGGACCTGTCAAAAATAAAAATAAATCAACAAAGAAGTAACTAAATGACCGAATACAAGAGTTATAACTAAATATAGAAGAATTATTTTATATTAAATAATTATTAGAAGTAATAAAGAAATCACACTTACAAGGGTGTTGTGGTATTTTAGGGCATGTTAAGGTATTATGTGATGTTAAACTAACATTCACATGTGAGAAAATGAATATACTTACATATATTTTATCTTTACTGTATCGCACACGGACGTTATTCAGAAGCGTGGCTTCATTTAAATACATCAATGAACCTGTGACAAAGACAAAACATCATTAAACCTGACAGATCACAGTGTGTGTGTGTGTGTGTGTGTGTGTGTGTGTCCGTGTGTGTGTGTGTCCGTGTGTGTGTTTCTCTGTGTGTGTGCGTGTGCGTGTGTGTCCGTGTGTGTGTGTGTGTGTGTGCGTGTGATGTTACTGATGCTCACAGTTATCCTCCACATGTTTGTTAACATCATCCTCAGCGGGAAACACTTGACTGACAGGAGCTTGAAACGCCTGGAAATCACAGCAAACATCTCGATATTAAACACACGGCAGAGATCTCATTCTCATACATGATTCCATGCGCACACACACATGCAGCTCTATGGCTGGTTTCTAGGGTGTTGCTATAAAGATGCTTTAGCTGTTGTCTATGGCATTGCCAGGCAGTTTGTGTACAGCTCGTTCTGGAATCATGTACACAAGCAGAATATGATCTTATTGTGTACCTGTGTGCTGCAGGTAGTTAATAAAAAACAGTATTTGCTCAATAAATGTTATAGGAAGCTTATTCTGGAAAATGAGATAGAAGTGTGTACACACATGCATGCACCCACGCACGCACGCACGCACACACACACACACACGCACGCACGCACGCACGCACACAGTGGTAGTGTGTAAACAGACAGTCCATTGTGCCATCACAGCCTGGCGACATCACAGCGCACACACACATCACATGAGTTAGATGTAATACTACACAACACTCTGTCCTGTAACGCACACACAGGGTTAACACTGTAGTGTTTGTGAAACCCCTGAGAGTGCCAGACTTCACATGAGAAAGACGATGTTCCTGCCACACATCTGAAAACAAAAGCATTCATCTGAACATTTAAAATCCGCTGTCTAAATGTTTATAAAAAATCAATCAATAAATATTTCTTATTGAAGTATAAAAATATATGATAGATAGAGTCTTCAGATAAACACCTGATCATATTCAAACTATTATGAATATAAAATAATATTATAATAATGAAGTCTATTTATCCTCCACAGCATGAAATTCTCTAATATCTGCCAGCAGACACCACAGCATGTTTTATACACAGATATGATTTGTCACATATAGCTTGTAAAGTATACAACTTGTTTTGAAATCAAATCTGGCCAACACTCTTTAAATTATAAACCCACTATGTACAAGAATAATAAAATAAAAGATATATATGAGGAGGAAAAATGATTGTTATAACAAAAACTGTGAAATAATCCAGATATATATCTTAAAATGAGGGAATAAGAAATAAATACAATAAAACTTTATTTGGATAAAGAATGAAGAATAAAGTGATATAATAGTCAGTTGAGTGTCGCGAGCATGTGTCTTTGTGTGTTCTTGCTAAAGATTATTCTTTGTAGAGTAAACTAGAGGATAGTGGCTCTTCTGAAGTCTGACAGGTCATCGTTTGGGCCTTTAACAGGAAGGGTTTATTTTTAACTGACTCGCTCCTAACTGAAACTGAACTTAATAAAAACTGGACAGTCGCAGAATAGATTGGAGTGATGTGTCTTACCTTTCCTCTCTGGTTGAGAGGTTCGATGGTCAAACTATCAGTGCTGATGTCTGTAATCTTGCCCAGCTGAAACCCATCTGTAGGGTGAGGGGCCCACACCGGCTTCCCATCATCCATTTCACCGCTGGTGACAGAAACACAAACCAGTTCTTATTAATAAAAGGACACAGACTGAAGAAGAGCAAGGCATAGAAAAGAACATTTTGAAATCCATCTTTCCAATAAACTAACATTATAAATAAACGTATAAAACCACATGGCAGTAGAGTAATACAGATCATGTGCTTCTGTTAAGCATCAGAAAATATGATCTAGGGCTGTAGATATTGAAGATTTTAGTAATCCAGGTATTCTACCGAAAACAAATTCTGCTTTATTAAAGAGAGATATTAAATATACAAGGAAAGTAAGAAAAGAAAACAACTAAATGGTGTCAGTTTTTCATTTTTTTCTATCAAATGTAAACATTTATGTATGACCCTTTTTAACTGTCTATGTTTGTACTGTGAACAATCACAAACTGAAATAAATGAAGTGCATTCACGTTTAGTTAAGTGTGCCGTGACGATTGTAACATAGTAAATCCAAACGGATGCATCAAACACAGGCAAACATTACATAGGCCTATGCTTATATTATTTCGTAGGTAAAAATGTCTCAAGGGAAATATTAGATCAAAAGGACTTTGTTTATTATATATGTTATTCGATATGTTTTAAAGGCATGCACAGATCAAGATTTTTCATTTCCAATTCCGTTTTTTTTTTTTAAAGCAAGCTGGCCGTTTCCGATACTCATTTTTGATTTTGTTTCTTTAAGCAACAACCAAAAATTATCAAAGAATACATAATTAACACATTTAATGATCAGATGTTTTTCACACATATGATACAGTGGGTACTTTTTAGTCAAATTAAGACAAGAGGTTTTAATGTTGATGTAAAACACTACTAATTATTCTTTACAGAACTGATGATTATTTCTGACTTTTAAAAAGGTACAGTACACTCCAGTAAATTCAGCGAGCACGCGAAAGCGACCCTTGTACCCACTGCCAACTGAACTGTGCCCGGGCACGTGTCACATCTGCTTTGATCTTACAAACGTGCTTGAGCACAGGTTTAACTGAGATGCCCTGGCGCGGTAATAAGCGGTGGATTTGAGTGTAGTCTGGTTTGGAAAGGATGTAGTATTAGTGCCGGAGCCCGAAACTGAAAGGATGACTGAAATTATGCAGTTCTTTAAATTCCATAAAACAGACATTTTTTCCTAAAAGTGTTTACATTTATGCCGGTCAGTCCGTGCATTCCTCGTAGCGAAAAAAATGAGATAAATGCATCAAACGTCAGAGAAATTTGCGAGTTACTCAAGGAATGGTTTCAGCTCTATCATGATCTCTGCATTTTCCACGATGATATGCTTTCGGGTGCAAGACATTCTCTTTATCTTCTGTGTAAAAATAAAGAGAATTATTATGAATTGATATTGAGTAAATAAGCTGTCAGCTGTTCGTTCTGGGGTGAATTACTGCCAAGAAAAGAGACCAGACAAACCACAAACAACGTTTGGCATTACCCCCCCCCCCATTGTGGTTCAAAAAGTGTATATGACTCTGCATATGGAACACAAACAAAGATATTTTGAGACATGTCGGTGGTAAAGTTAGTATTCTTTCTATATGAAAAACATCACTAATTACACTAAATACTGATTTACGGATGTAACTAACATGACTGTTAATACTGAACACATTTAAACATGGTGTTCAGTATAAGTTTATTAAACAAACGGGGAAAGGTGTTTTTACGGTCATTAAAAGTGAATAACGCGATATCACATGTCTGAGCAGATAGAATGAAGTCTTGTCCCACACAACATGATTATAAAATCATTACATGTACTCTCACCAATCACATTCTTGTCATTTCATGTTCAAGGTTGGGTTTGGTTATATGTTATAGGTGTGTAACCTGTCAGACAAGATCTTTGAGCCATGTCTTTTTAACACCCTTTAAAGCAGAAATGTCACATAATTATCCAAAGAAATCAATGCACAATCCCGGCAGAGAACGTTTAAGAAAGAAAACAAGCCACAGCTGAATTCAGGGATTATACAAAAATATTTAAAACCAGTTATATTTAAAAATGTAATGTTTTTAAAGCGTATGTTAACTAATGGTTTTTATTTGGCACCATCCTAAAGGTTTTGCTCATTCCTCGATGGGATTTTTTACTTGTATAAAGCACAATCAAATGATATATACTCCCTTATTCTTTTATATAGAATAGGTATGAGTATGTTGTTTGACTTTATATATAAATATTGGGTCACACTGAATAACATCGTAACATCGTTTCAACCCAATTTTGACATTTTATTCTCAAAGAACAATAAAGGTGAAACTTCCCTTGCATTTAAAGGGTTCATGGACTTTAAATCACTTCTGTACATTTCTTTTGATGTCGACATGTTAAAGTCTTTGACCCACATTAAAACTCATCTAGTCCGACATTTACAGATAGTGTCTGGATTCTCACAAATATCTCAGCAATGTGTAAACGGAGCTCAGATTTGTCAAGTCTGCAATCAAAAGTCTATATTATTGAAGATCTCTCTAACATTTCTCATCCCATTTACTCAAATTCAGATTATTTTACTCCTCCATACCCTTCATGCTTCATCAATAACACTCTGATTTAAACCTGTATGACTTCTGGAGAATATAAAAGAAGATATTTCGAAGAATGTTGGTCACGGGCACCTATTCACTTGAATTAGTTTTGTGTCGATACAACAGAAGCCACTTTCATGAAAGAAAGCCAGAAGAGGTTTGAAATGTCCACCACTGCAGTAAGTTCACATAAAAACTTTCCTACGGGATTAAAGCCTAGAAAAGGGCAAAGGCCAAAGGTCACCGAGTAACTTATTGTCCCGCTTGTAAAGTTTATTGAGCATTACTGGATGTGTGCAAACAGACTATCATTACTTCTGAGTGCTGTGTCATCATTTCCCGTTATAAACACATTCACACAACCACATGTTAAAATATTCCATACAGTCTCACATTAGAAATGCATTTGAAGCACTTAAGATGAAAGATGGTGTGTTACAGTCCTGTCGCATTATTAAAGGGATACTTCCTGTAAAAGAGCAATCTTATCGTCATTTATTCCCTCTCCGCAGAACACAATAAACGTGTATCTTCTTAGAGGTGAATTGTGCTCTCATATTACATATCCAAATGATAACTTAAATGAAGATAACTGTAAATAAAAGTACTACAACATTACTAGTCAAACAACAGTACTAGTCATGCGTTATTATTTATAAGACATCGGTTTTAGATCCATATATGAACGTGTTTATTTGATCCAAGTAAAGTTATTAAAGAGTTTAATTGTTAATATGGACAATTTTATGTATTGGTGCTATCAAATTAATTTGAAACTTGAGCTTAAACTTATTCAGTAAATGTGGATGTGGAACTCCATGATTTGATATTTTTTCTGAAGTATTATATATACTATGTAATATGTCCCCGGCGGCGTGCATCTCTTTGATTTGGAGACACGCACCTCTGCTTGTCACATCTCATTGGGTCTTAGAAAGGTTTCAGTCTCAGGGCTCTAACCTTCGACCAAATGACCGTATTTTGAGAATAATAAACGTGCAACCTGCAGGACAACTTTGTCTGGGAGTATGTTTGGAGTATTCACACTCCAGCATGGAACGGTTGGATTGGGACAGTGTGAGTACTACTCTAAGGTTGAATACTATTTGGAGTCCCTATTGATAAAGGACAAAATGCAGTTTCATGATGATAAATCACATCTCTCTTACTCTCAAACCAACATAGAAACAAAACAATTCACATTTTAGCAAGAACTCTTGCAAAAGAAGTTGATTGTGTAAACGTAAATGCACGTGTGTTCCAGTACACGAGATCTATATATCAGTATAGTCGGCGTTTAAGGGGCGGCAGCATTATAAAGATCTGTGTTTATGTTCATCGACAAAGAAGCATGCAATGATGTAGTTGTTAAATATTTGCTTTAAATATGGTAGAGTGTTTAAATGCGTGTTAAAGTGTTTAAACCATAAACTATTCATCTCATCGACACTTCCACTCAACAATGAACAAACGTGATCTCGTCCAAAACCGTCTTCCATCCTTTGGGTAAACTATGTGTAAAGGCTTAAACATTTGTAAATGAGAACAAAACATCTTCCTCTGGTGTGACAGGACTGATACAGACATTCTGGAGATGACCAGACGCTAACAGGATGAATGTGTGCCAGTAATAAATGTGTCTGAAGAAGCATTAACACCCACATCCATCTCTCATCTTCATCTGATCCTCATTCACACCATGACTGAATCCTGTTTGAGGAATAATTCAATTTTCTATAGAGAGGATCATGAGAAGTATCGTAAGTGAAGACTTGAAATCACACTGAGCATTTGCTGGGATCTTTTTGTTCAGTCCATACGAAATCCTTTCATGATCTCATGAGCTGTGAGAGTGAGCTCAGATCTGTGCGGGTGGAGAGAGAAACGTGGGCCTGCAGTCAAATAACTCAACACAAAACTTTCTGCTGTTCACAACTCGCACTCATACAGCTCTCTCTCTCTCTCTCTCTCTCTCTCTCTCTCTGTGGTCTCTCTCTCTGTGGTCTCTCTCTCTGGTCTCTCTCTCTCTCTCTCTCTCTCTCTCTCTCTGTGGTCTCTCTCTCTGTGGTCTCTCTCTCTGGTCTCTCTCTCTCTCTCTCTCTCTCTCTCTGTGGTCTCTCTCTCTCTCTCTCTCTCTCTCTCTCTCTCTGTGGTCTCTCTCTCTCTCTGTCTCTCTCTCTCTCTCTCTCTGTGGTCTCTCTCTCTGTGGTCTCTCTCTCTGTGGTCTCTCTCTCTGTGGTCTCTCTCTCTGGTCTCTCTCTCTCTCTCTCT
>CM065658.1:363444-391054 GCA_033220385.1 Triplophysa yarkandensis | reverse complement strand
TAACTTCACATCATTTTCTTTAAAATAATGACAAACATTTAACTCAAGGGTCCCAAACTTTTAACATATACACAGATACATCAATATGCAAATGAGCTCAACCAATCATTAACACTCAGTCTATGTTAAACTTTAGTTTTATGGAAAAAATACTCAGCCGCAGATCAAAATTATACATTTGCAGATTAATTTTTTAAAGCGTAATGAAACTTGACATTCGCGCATAAATAACATTACAACTTGATTTTAACCACAGGGGATCTTTAAATCTAATATATTTAATATAAAAGCTTGTAATGCACTTAGTCTTAAACTTATATCGTGAAGTAAATGTATTCAACAAGAACATGAATATCAGAATTTAAAAGGGTCTTCTTATATTCTAAGTTTAAAATAGTATTTAAGTTAGCTTTAGATTATTGTATATGATATATCAGTTATTTACATATAAAAATGTTAATATGGGAAGTGACCTGCAATTCAATTTTTCTAACAAAGATAACAAGCGAATTGACATTTGACATAACTCGACATAAGCTCAGTGGGCAACACTTAGAAAAACAAAACACTGCAGTTAAGAAATACGTCCAAACATCTGCTTTAAATATCGCAAACACGCTCTTAACTCCCAATGCCCTTAAAAATCCCTGAAGTGCCTCTGGATATTGCATCTCGCAGTACAGCAAAAAATTTTACGGCTTTGAGAACTAAAACTTTTTACGGCAGCGAAGCGTTTGGGGGATAAACGAAATGTTTAGTGGCTTCAGGACTTTATCTCTTGTGTCAATTAGAGAAAGCCGTTCTTATCGGAGAGAAACACACGGGCAGAATTGAGGGAAATGAAGCATGAAACAGAGAAATTGAAAATCATAAAGTTAACGGCGATACCAGATAATGAGATGAGACACAAAATTACATTTGGGTTCCTGCAGAAGAGCTGCGTTTGGCTTCTACTGTAAGTCATTATTTTGCTGGGTCTAATGGGATTTCGGGCGGTCGTCCGTTCGGTGGTCAGTACGGGTCAGAGATGTGTGGTGCACAAAATGAAAATGGTCAGACTATTTGGTTATTTACTTGGTGCTTATTGTCAGTAGTGGCCAAAAGTGATGTCCAGAAAGCATTATTGGGTAGAAAAGTAAAGCTTAAAGTTACAACATGTTTTTCAAAATTACTAGGCAAAACAACAAAAGTGAAAGTACGTTTATTTACGTACGTACATTTCATACAAAAGGTCATTAAAGTGCTTCACATAAAATAAACACTTTTTATGCACACTTTTATCCAAAGTAATATAAAACTGGAAGGAACTATAAAAATGTATTATACTTCAGTAATATTTGATTAAAAAAGGCAACATATTACAGAATACTTCCCTTTTCTTCCCTTCCCTTCCATTCCCTTTTCATTCTTTTCATTTCCTTCGCTTTCCTTTATTCCCTTTGTTCCATTATCTTCTCTTTCCTATGCTTTCCTTCCCTTTCCTTTTACTTTCCTTCCCTTTCCTATCCTATCCTATCCTATCCTATCCTATCCTATCCTATCCTATCCTATCCTATCCTATCCTATCCTATCCTATCCTATCCTTCCCTTCCCTTCCCTTCCCTTCCCTTCCCTTCCCTTCCCTTCCCTTCCCTTCCCTTCCCTTCCCTTCCCTTTTCGTTCTTTTCATTCCCTTTCCATTCCTTTATTCCCTTTCTTCCATGCCATTCAATTTCATCTCTTTTCCTTCCCTTCCCTTTTTTTCCTTCCCATCCCTTCCCTTCCCTTTTCATTCTTTTCCTTCCCTTCCCTTCCCATCCCTTCCCTTTTCAATCTTTCCCTTCCCATCCCTTCCCTTTTCAATCTTTTCCTTCCCTTCCCATCCCTTTCCTTTCCTTCCCATCCCTTCCCTTCCCTTTTCAATCTTTTCCTTCCCTTCCCATCCCTTCCCTTCGCATCCCTTCCCATCCCTTCCCTTTCATTCTTTTCCTTCCCTTCGCATCCCTTCCCATCCCTTTCCTTTTCATTCTTTTCCTTCCCTTCCCATCCCTTCCCTTCGCATCCCTTCCCATCCCTTCCCTTTCATTCTTTTCCTTCCCTTCGCATCCCTTCCCATCCCTTTCCTTTTCATTCTTTTCCTTCCCTTCCCATCCCTTCCCTTCCCATCCCTTCCCTTCCCTTTTCAATCTTTTCCTTCCCTTCCCATCCCTTTCCTTCCCATCCCTTCCCTTCCCTTTTCAATCTTTTCCTTCCCTTCCCATCCCTTTCCTTCCCATCCCTTCCCTTCCCTTTTCAATCTTTTCCTTCCCTTCCCATCCCTTCCCTTCCCATCCCTTCCCTTCCCTTTTCAATCTTTTCCTTCCCTTCCCATCCCTTCCCTTCGCATCCCTTACCATCCCTTCCCTTTTCATTCTTTCCCTTCCCTTCCCATCCCTTCCCTTCGCATCCCTTCCCATCCCTTCCCTTTTCATTCTTTTCCTTTCCATTCCTTTATTCCCTTTCTTCCATTCCCTTTCCTCTCCTTTTCCTTCCCTTCCCTTTCCTTTCCTTTTCCATTCCTTTCCTACTATTGCAGTGATTCTCTCTTGACTTAGGTTTTACTTTGTTATTTTTGTTTAAAATATTCTATTTTTGTCATCATAAATTCTTCTCAAAACTACACTTTATTAGTTTTGATCCCCCCATTTAACCTCCTTCTTTTAAGCAAATTGTGTTTTTCCCCACAGCGTACAGTAGCTCTGTCTCGTCTCGTTTAAAATACCGGCTGATCTAAGGGAAGTGTGGCTAGACACAAAATGAAGTTAGTTCTCGAGACATCTGTTGGGACACTGGCAAAGATTAGGAGGAAATCCATTCCCTTCTGAAGTACACACCAGAAAGCTTTTTGACTCCAGGTTTCTTGTTTTCCCCTACACGCGCGGCCCGGAAATCTCGAAGCTTTCACGCGTGCGTGTTCACGGGAAGAGGTGAAGCGTTTCTTTCCGTCCCCCGAGGTGCAGCTGCCGAGCCGATAACTGCGGTCGTATAAGCTCATCTCTCATGAGGAAGAATCAAGAGCCTTCAAATAGCTCAGACGGCAATAACACCAGACGTCCATCAAAGACAAAACCCATGTGTCTCTCTGGTGTCCATCAGGGCCCACACACACTTCTCTCTCTCTATACCTCTGGACTTCTAGATTTCACCAGTGGTTAAAATAACATGTTTTATTTAAACGCATGCTATATTTAGGCATAACGCTTTAATTGGAGAGCCGTCCCGCCTCCAGCCCACTATAATTCATACCCTTGTTACAGGCTGTCAGAGATTTGAGCTTAAGGAACATTCCAAGACATTCAAACACTTTCTGTGTGTTTATATTCGGTCAAAGTTAAACGGTTAACACGGCGAGCCCCGGGTCCCGTGTTTCTCTTCACTCGCCGGCACCCGTCACACGACGATTAATTATTCAAATTAAACATTTGTTAGTTGACATTAATTGGAAGGAGTAGTCAGAAATTGCATATTAATATCTGATTTTGAGTAATGGAGAATAAATTAACATATGTGAAATGTCACGCTCTCTGTCTCTGAAAACGGCTGTCTGCAATCAAAGGATTTTGTAGTCTGCTGAAGTTATGGGTTTTGAATTTGATGCACGGATTGGAATTTTTGACAATTGTTTGGCATGTTTACATTTTTTTACTTTAGTGTATGTATCCACAGGACCGGGAAACTGTTGGTTAAGAATTATAATTTTAATAATATTTAATTTAACAAACTGTTTTAGATATTACTTGGTCTTTTTTGTCAGAAGTGGCTGAAAGTGATGTCAAGAAATCATAATTGAGCAAATATTTGCATTAAAGGCTCATATATCGGGAACTATACAACTTTAAAAAGGATGAAGTTAGTAGATAAAACAGCAAATATACGTGCCTTAAGTTTTTTATATTTATATATATCATCATATTATATCATAACATATATCACATATCACAATATATATCATATTTCTATAATGTTGTGTCGTCACACGTGACTATACTGGCAATTTAAAATCATAATATTATCAACTAATGATATGACAATCATATCTCGTTGTCAGATTGAGTTTAAATATCATAATAAACGCTATTAATTATTCTGGAAGTATACGAGAATGTCGAATGTAACAGCACCAAACGGGATTATCACCAAACACAAGTCTATGTTCCTGATATAAAAGATGACATTGAGTTTATTCAGCATTGATAATTAGCTTTTATTTCTAATGAGTTTTCAGTATTCTACAATGTAATAGAAAAATGTCATAGAGATGATCGACTGCACAATCAGCATTGAAACCGCCTGGCAATGTGTTTGTCTCAGTGAGAGAGAGATCAGCCAATGAGACTCAACAGACTGTTATTTCTCATGATTGGTTGGATTTGGTTGAATTATTATTAAATATTCTGGATTTGCGTTTAATTCGTACAGCGGTTATCAGTAATATTGACTTTTGATTTACTGGCATTAGAAAACATGTACAAATTTCTCGTTAATTTAATGTTCGGTCTGTGTTTTTCATCAAACGGATAGTTCACCCAAAAAGGACAATTCTGCTATCATTTACTCATCCTCTTGTCATTACAAACACTTGGATTTGTAGAACACAAAAGAAGATATTTTGAGGAATGTTGGTTACCAACCTTTTAAGACCATGCTGAGATCAAATCTGGGTCAGAAATCTCACAAACGTCTTTATTTTACCATCTACACATGATTCGTTTTTAACATAACATTTTTAGGATTTGATCACATTAATTTGATCAAATCAAGCAATAACAACAACCCACTTTTTCAGTGAAATGAAGACATTCGTGAGATTTCTGAAACATATGAGACATTCACTTAACTCTCATTGAATGGACAGATTGATTTCCTATCCTGGATGATTTCGTTGTATCTGGATCTTTGGTCGTATCATGACAGTGTGGTTGTATTTCTATTGTTTAACTCTATACGGTTGAAGTGGTCTTTTAAACAGCGGTAAAGATGTCCAGCTGTTCTATGGGCAGTAGAGAAATGAGCCCCCTGACGTCTGATTAAGTATTTCATAAATGTTGCATGGGGAGCTGATGGGTGTAATTGGCCACACCATCCATCCTGCCTGTCAGCGTTAACTACCTCCCGCGGCCGCCGGCACGGCCCACATTCACAACCGCGCTAACTTCGGCTCCCTGTTTCACTTCCTTCAAAAGGGATTGAGATGTGTGCTCCCGATGTATATAATGTATGAATTGTATAAAGCGGAATATTGACACTCTGGTGCACATCGATTTCTCCTCTCAAATGTTTGCTCTGTACTTGACGTCGTCTTCTCCAGACGTGAACTAAGCTCGGCGTCGTGCGTGTGTGCTGCATGCTCTGTGTTTCGCTCAAGCAATTATGCAAATCAGGCCGCGTCTCCAACGTGGCCTAAAATCCGTGCGGGATGTAATTTGCATGGTGCGATTTCTCATGCCGCTGGGTTGCGGAGGACGCAGTAGACCACCGCAGTTCGGCATGCTTTATTTATACAGGTACAGCCATATTTCAGCCATGTCAAGCAGGCATTATAATAAACACAAATACACTAGGTGACTTTGTGACCAGTTGTATTACTTTATTCTTCAAAATGAGTACATGTTCAACATAGTGTACAAAGGTCTGTTACAATTCATTCCCAGCATGTGTTTTGCCTTAAAGTGAAAAAATAAGATATTTCGAAGAACGTACAAACAGTCAAAGCAAGTAAAAAGGAGCTCTTATTGTTCGGCTACCAAAATTCTTCAAAATATCTGCAGAAGAAAGTATATATTGCTTATATATAATCTATATAATGGACACGCACACCTGCCTGAGCTCTCAAACATGATCTATTTATGTTTAAAATAATCCATTTGAAAACATTATTGGTTGATTTTTTATGTATGGGAAATATTGAAGAGCAGAATCAGGGTCAAAAGTTGAAAATCCCCAGAGAATTAGATTTAATAAAGATTTTGCCGAAGA
The DNA here is from genome assembly GCA_033220385.1 of Triplophysa yarkandensis. Lineage (NCBI taxonomy): Eukaryota > Metazoa > Chordata > Actinopteri > Cypriniformes > Nemacheilidae > Triplophysa > Triplophysa yarkandensis. Next base: position 385,060 of record CM065658.1, on the reverse strand, counting down.
TGTGCACGGGGAGGAGCGTTTCCAAATGAACGTCACGGCGTGAGACTCCCAGGAGCTCAAAATCCGCCAGTTTTATGCAATTCCCAGCCAGACTTTCTGTTTTTATTGAAAAAAATCCCCCAAATAGAAGTAACAAGAGAAATGGCAGAGGACTTTTTCTTTTGATCAGGTGAATATGAATATAACCACAGAGAATAGAAGAAAATAATAAACTCTTCAGCTGAAGGAAGAGTAATAAAGTTGAGATGAACCTCCGAGAGATATCGAGGTGTCTGGTGCACTTTAAATCTGCGGCCTTACGGAGGACCCATATTCACACATTCCCACAAAACCTTTTTATCAAAAGCAATGATCCCGAGAGCAGCGGGTGAGGAGATGATGTTCAGACATGGACTCTTTGTACTTATGTTCTTCTGTAATATCATTGGTTTCTTTCCTTATATCCGGCACTTAAACGTATTCCATTGAGAAAGGTACCGCATGTTTCGCCGATGCGTTTGTATCTTTAGCCATAAAGGGATTTGTAAAAAAAGGTAACCTGTTCACTTAAAATGTAAAAGCTCTTCACACGTTTGTCAGTCGTACCGCCCTGAAGGTCGCGCTCACAGATGGAATTTTCCAGAGTGATTTATGTTGAATTGATAGATAGAGTCGTACACACGTATCGCTTCTGTGAGCCCATGCTGACCTCTCAGAACTTATCAGACCTTATCAGAGGTTGATTTCACCGGCTCACGGTTAATATAAACTCATGGATACCTGGACACTTACGGAGTCTCGCTCGGGTTAACCGCTTGCAGTGGAACCATGTCTTCTTTCATTCTGCCAAATGAAGAGAAATGTGTTTTTTAAGAACGTTTTTTTATTTTCTATATTTAAATATATTTTTAAACTGTTCATAAAAATAAAGTCAATGGTTATATTCCTTTGTTATTTATTCACTCTCACATCATTCCAAACTTATGTTGCATTTTTCTTGCGCACAACAAAAAATATTTTTGAGGAAATGTTGGAAGTGTAAATCTAAATTTGCAATTAATACATTTAATTTAAGTATTTTCTTAAAAATAAAGTTAAAATGTTGAAAAGTAAAAGTAAAAAAATATTGATTCCATCTCCCTGTGTTCAGATAAAATGTCTGCTTTCTTTTATTGTCTTTTATTTATTTATTTATTTTTATCTTTTATTTTGGAAACAGAAAATGTATTAGTGCTTTGAGGAGAAAATATATTATTTTATATTTAAGGAGTAACGTTAAACCGTAAAAAAATATAGTACTTTTTTGCTGTCTTTATCAATTATTTGCCTCAACATCATTAACATCAAACCTTAATGACTTTCTTTCTGCAAAATCAAAAACGGGGTACTTTGAAGAATATTCATTATCAAAACAACATAGACCCCGTTGACTTTCCTTGTATGGACGCAAACACTACGACATTTCTCAAAATATCTTCTTTTGTACTCCACTGAAGAAATTGTCACATACAGGTTTGAAACCATGTCAGGTTTATTAAATAATGAAACATTTATTTGGGGTAAACACCACCTTTAATGCAAAAGAAGCACATAGATAGCTAGTTTTTTATATTACTAAGGAAACTAAAATCTCATTCATTCGAAAAAAGAGTTTGTGGTGACTATGTTGTGTTTAACACTGCAGATGAATATGAACATCTAGTGATCTACAGTACAGCGACGTGGCAACCAAATTTAGGTCATTGTGAACACCTCTAGGGTGCTAAAAAATTGAATTGTATGATTTTCGATTCAATTAGCAAATATGCAATAATTTAGTCGTTGTTTTAATATTAAGAAATATTTTATATTCAGAATTACTAGGTTTGAGTGGAACATGATATCTATAAATTCAAAATATGTGAATGTTTTGAATGTTTCGACTGTGTTCGTCTATAGTACACTGTGTGTACTGACTATATGTATGTGCATATTGCACACTGTCTTATGTGGTCTGCACTATATGTTTCATGTTACATGTTGCTGTTTTTGGAGCAAGCTCCTAAGAATTTCACTTACCAGGGAACACGTGCCGTGGTGATGTGACAATAAAAGTGAATTGAATTGAAATTATATATGTCAGGGGTTTGATACGTTTTAAGCAACAAGAATAAAAAAAATAGAAAATCATATAATTTTAAGGAAAAGGTTTCCTAAAATAAAACGTTTAAAGTGAATATATAATAAGATTTATTCTCTCTGTTTATATCATATGACAGATGGAGATGCCGGTCAGAGAGAATGCCTTTGTTATGCAGAGAGAGAGAGAGAGAGAGAGAGAGAGAGAGAGAGAGAGAGAGAGAGAGAGAGAGAGAGAGAGAGAGAGAGAGAGAGAGAGAGAGAGAGAGTTCAGGCCATGGATGTCCAACATTGTTTATTTTCCCTGAATGTGTGACCTCGTGCTCAACTCGTCTCAACATCTTTCTCTTGACGGCCAACATCCAAGTATTTAAAACTGTTAAATGGAAACAGCCATGGTGAAATTATGGGATGACCTTGGACTGCTCATGTGAACCGATGGGGCGGCCGGATGGAGTTCGTGGAACTGAGCGGAGATTATAATCACTTTACATTAATGCTAATGTCTCATGTAGAGAGATCAGAGGTGAAATCCAGTATGAGCGGTGGAATATTTTGAGGTCTACATCCTGATGCTTTTAAGAGCTTGTGTCTCTTTTGACTGGGTTTGTGGAGGACACGAAAAGTAAAGCTTGAGATACCTTTGACATTGAAAAACTGATTTTAATTTGATTTATTTTCACTTAATATCGAAATAATGACATTATAAGTGCAGTAATGGTCTCCTAATATATGTATTATTTGTACATGTAAGCTGAATCTTTCCTAAGTTAAAGTCACACTTTGGAATGTGTGATATGAGCTCTGACAGTGTTAGGTCTTATACAGCAAGTGTTTTAACAGTAATGATTTAGCTGTGAAAGAATGACTCAGGTTGGAGCTGTTATGTTTTCTGATATGACCCGAGATCCGAAAATCACAGAAGGACTGTTCAAACTCGAGTTGGCACATTTAAGCTCTTTACGCATTTCAGAGCTTAATAGTTTTTCAATTATTTAAAATACACTTTTTTTTTACATGAGTTATAAATTATTCATGAGCTTGACTTGTAACCTCACCGAAGATGTTTGCCTTTTTAAAGACCTTTCATCCATTCTGAAAGACCATTTGGAAATATCTGGGAATGCTCACTATTAATATTCATTTTAATAACTAAATTTGTTGAAAAAATCAAAGCAAAGATGCAAAAGATATTTGGAAGAATGCTCACACCCAAATAGTTCTTGGACCTGCCATTTCTACAATAATAGGAAAAATGTGTAGTTGTCAAAAGTAGACCCACACTTTGTGTTCAACAGAACACTCTATTCCTAATATATTATTTAATTATTAGCTCTGTGTAAACTCTTCATCCCTTCAACTGTACATCATTTAATTTAAGATACAATTGTGGTCTTCAAATTGCATTCAATTCTTGAATTTTTTGAAATATATATATACTCGGACAGTGATTGAATGACCCGGTTAAAGTGCTCATCATTTAATCTTAGACACGTATGTTAGCTCTTTATCCGAGCTCAACACCCCCCCTCCCCATCCTAAATCACATTTCACCCACCTCACCTTTGACTGGAGAGAAAGAGCGAGTGAGATATAAAGAGAGTGCTGGAGGGCGGGCATCGTTTAAAGGCCATGGCTCCAGATGTGTGTACGGGCAGGAGGTCTCATGTGTTCTGTGTCTAATGTGTGAATTGGATTTTGGCACTTGTGCAGACAGCGGGCTCCAGCATCTTTAACAGAGCTCAATCTGTCCCGGGTCTCCAGCGCTGGGGATTGCTCTTCTGACAGTTCTCTTCTTTAGCTCATAACAACTTTATCTTGCAGACAGCCATAAACATGTTTCGATGTTGTTTTGCAGAAGCTTGGTGAGAAGGTTAGATGTGGGAACATGATGCATTAAATGGGGTGGAGCTAATAATTGTGATTATTATCGTGTGATGTATATCAACCCCTGATGCTTTAAAAACAAGAGAGATATATTTTACTTTTCCCAACAGTTTGTTGAATATTTTATGTATAGAAAATCCAATTTGAATTATGAGAGCAATGGTTGATAGCAATTGTAAAAAGAAATTTAAATCAAAATCATATGAATGTCAAGCTACAAAACATTACAAAAACAAAATACAAAAAAAATTCAAGCTAAATTGAAACGTAAATGATTTTGTATGGATTAATAAGTATTGGAATAAAATAAATAAGAACCAAAATCTTTATTGTTTGCATGCAGTGTTTAAGTGTGGCAAATGAGTCTATTCTTACATTTTTTAATTTTATAAAAATACTATAGAACGCAAAAGCATGAAAACACACACACACACACACACACACACACACACACACACACACACACACACACACACACACACACACACACACACACACACACACACACACACACACACACACACACACACACACACACACACACACACACACACACACACACACACACACACACACACACACACACACACTTGTATATTTAACCATTAATAAGATACTTTAAAGAATATTGGAAACCTTTTCACTTGGTTTTGTATACACACACACATACCAACATTCTTCAAAATATCTTGTTTTGCGTTCTGCAGAAGAAAGTCATACGGTTTGAAATGACAAGAGAGTGTATAAATTAGGACACAATTACAATTTCTTTTATGCTGATCTACCTTTATTATAATTGTTTGTAGGTGATGCTTGTTAAAAAATCATCATAATATTAGATTAGATTATAATCATAATATCATGATATTAAAAGATAAAATGTAATAAACGTATATTTTACTTTAACTTTGTTTCTTGTTTAATAACAGTTTGTCTTTTTGCCTCAAAGTATATATGTAAGAAATGATGTATCTTTGGATTGTTTAATCTAACCTGAAGGAACTTTAAAGAAAAATATCGTGCGTAAAAAATCCTCTCCAGACATCACATTTAGCCATTCCTGTCGATTCTTTGCACCGGCCTTAGAAGAGCGACATCAGCACAAAAAAACATCTTTCTTATTGCAGTATTTGAAGTAGAAGCCGATGGCTGAAGACATGTCCCTCTGTGATCCCGAGACTCCGTCAAACATCATCTTGACACGCTTCGTGCTAATGAAACCATGGAGCGCTCTCAGCATACAAACACTGACATCATTATCTGCCTCGGAAAGCATTCCAGAGATTCCACACGGACAGCAAGCCTGTCTTTTTCCAGCTTCGCACTTCAATGCTTTGACTGAAGTTTAATAAGCAGAATGTGTGGAAGTGACCTGGAGTTTTCGCTCAGAGTGGGCGGTTCTTATCCCTAAAGCAAACTGCGGTGGGCCATTTCACACAGTCAGGTGGTCTTCTCTATCCAAGTTGGTGGTTCCACCATGGACAAATCATGTGCACACGGCAAATTAGAGTAACATTCATTCTTGAGAAGGAAGCGACCATAATGAAAACAACAGAAAACTGTTGATAAGAGTTCAAGAGCAGTGTGCCAAATCAGAAATATGTTACACCGCTGTCAACGACTGAATATCTGATATCCGTAGCAGCTGCTTGAATCACGTATCGCTTTCATATGAGCACAGTGTGGGATATCTGGAAAACCGGATATCTGCCGCCCGAGACAAAGCCGAACAACCGACGAAAGCGATGCTCTTCTTTGGCTTCAAAACAGGGAGACTGCGAGCTATCTCTGAAACACAGACACGCTGAGTCACTTGTAGACGCCAACGAGCCTCTCTGAAGTAATGAGAGAGGTAATTGAATATTTAAGCACTTAATTAAATTTACTTTTTTCATCCGAGTGGGGAAGAGTACAGTGGCACTCGCTGTTTAAGTAGCTCTTAAAGGAAAGATCCTGCCATGAGGAGAGACGCCGAGCTCCTAACATCAGCGGAAATCATCCGAGATTCACTTCTGTGACCGCCAAATCCCCATCTGGGTCTCAGAGAGCTGTTCTATGGTCTTCATGTTGTTGTTTGCCACGTCAGCCGGAAAAAAGATGGGAATTGACTCTCAGAGCTTGTTTGCACAACAGGTGGTTTCACACAATCGATACGGAGATAATAAAGATGCAACAGTCACTTTCACCAAACTTACAATCAGCCCAATTTCCTCGGAGTCGGTTTTCCTTTACACTCACGACCCGGTTTATATAAAAGACATCTCTGACAATTCTCCCTTCTTGCATCATAAAGTGACAGACGGATAAAATGACACCATTGATGACATCACAGTTTTTGAATGATGTATTCTCTCTTCTTGCATCATAAAGTGACAGACAGATAAAATGACACCATTGATGACATCACAGGTTTTGAATGATGTATTCTCTCTTCTTGCATCATAAAGTGACAGACGGATAAAATGACACCGTTGATGACATCACAGGTTTTGAATGATGTATTCTCTCTTCTTGCATCATAAAGTGACAGACGGATAAAATGACACCGTTGATGACATCACAGGTTTTGAATGATGTATTCTCTCTTCTTGCATCATAAAGTGACAGACAGACAAAATGACACCGTTGATGACATCACAGTTTTTGAATGATGTATTCTCTCTTCTTGCATCATAAAGTGACAGACAGATAGAATGACACCATTGATGACATCACAGTTTTTGAATGATGTATTCTCTCTTCTTGCTTTATAAAGTGACAGACAGATAAAATGACACCATTGATGACATCACAGTTTTTGAATGATGTATTCTCTCTTCTTGCATCATAAAGTGACAGACGGATAAAATGACACCATTGATGACATCACAGTTTTTGAATGATGTATTCTCTCTTCTTGCTTTATAAAGTGACAGACGGATAAAATGACACCATTGATGACATCACAGGTTTTGACTGATGTATTCTCTCTTCTTGCATCATAAAGTGACGACATATAAAATGACACCGTTGATGACATCAATCAATCAATCATTCAATCTTTTATTTGTCACAGACACTGTTACATGCCGTGAAATGGCACCCCTCCGACCATAAACACATATCACATTAAAGGGAAGACAGTTCGGAGAGGTAGTAAAGAGAAAAAGGAACAACATGATACACAAGGAAAGTTGGCTCAGAAAAAGAACTCCTCTCAGACTGTCCTTCAGTAGGGCAGTGTGAGACCCGGGAGACAAAAAAGCCCTAGCATTTAGCACATAAAGTGGACATGACATTGCAATGGGGAGGGGACAGGGAATGTTGAGGTGTCCAATGTGGGCAACGGCCATCTGCCCCTGCGGCTATGAACAGCGATGGATCAAGACCCGCCTGCCCACATCAGTGGTGAAAAGCATGCGAAGGCGTGGGATATGGGTAGAGGTAGTGATTGTCTATCTGTAGCTGTGTACGTATGTGTGTGTGCGTGCATGTGTGTGTTAGTGAGTCTGTGAGGCCTGAGAATCCAGTCCACAACAGATGTCCTTGGTATGGGTAGAGAAAATCAGAGCGTCTCGTTATCTTGTTCTCGTGGAGGTTGTTTGTCAAAAGATTCTTCTTTAAATTTAGGACGATATCTGCTAGTTTCCACAAGTATCTATTGTCCAGCACTGGTCGCCAGGTCAGCCAAATTCTGTTGCATAGTCGCTAGTTTTTCCAAGATGCTTTCCATTTGCGGTCCATGGTTTCCATTTTGTGAGCCATAGCCACCCAGTTGTTTTCCATTTTACGGTCTATGACCACCATGAGGTTTTCCAGTTAATGGTCCATAGCCAAAGTCTGAGTACTAGCAGCTCTGCTCATCATTGTTTCAATCCAGCCGGTCAACTTGTTGGGGCTTTGAGCATTGACCGCTTTTAACAATCGTCGATACCACAGGGTCCCAACTAATCCAATCAGCAGAATCTCTGTTACCAAAGTTCCGAATAGGTAAATATCTTCAATATCCTCCAGGGACAATGTCGCCAGGCACGCGATGCGCCACTTCTCCCACCTGTCCATCATGTATCCAGCTGCTAATGTTCCTGCAGGTCAGTTGGGTTCCCCCGAACCCCGACTTCTCGTCGAGAATTGGGTGTCAATTGCGTTCAGAGACCAGCTAATCAAATCCATTATTCCTTTTCTGTTTCGAGAGCAGGACAAAGAGAGTCTCAGAATAGAGTAACAAGACATAGCAAGCATAGCAAGGAGAGATAAGGGAAGGAGAAGGAAAAGATGCTACCGCCTTCGCCAAGAGCCAAACGAGAAGAGTGTTTTTTGCCAAACGAGAAGAGTGTTCACTGTTTTTTGACTGATGTATTCTTTCTTCTTGCATCATAAAGTGACAGACAGATAAAATGACACCTTTGATGACATCACTGTTTTTTGACTGATGTATTCTCCGCGATCCATCACATTTTAAATGGTGACATCATCATCACTGATGATGCCGCTGTTTCTCTGTGTTATGTTAGTTGTGTTCAAGAACCATCAGGTGGATCACATTACCGCGAGGGAGTCTGAGCCGACTGCTTCATGCGCTTTTGAATCGCTTTCACTAGAATGTGCTGTCATCTACCTGTCTGTGCTTGAGACGCATGTCAAGTTAAACAACACTGTTGTAGTCGTTGTCATTGCATCACAGATTTACAGGTGGATGAAATGACCTCACCGATGACATCACGGTTTGTTTGACTTAAGTAACCTCCCTGAATCTGTCAGAGACACGCAACATTGACCTGTCTTTCCTTACAGTAAAATGTTCATTCACACCTGCTCACTGAGCTGTCATTTCTGTCCGCCGTTGCTAGGCAACACTGGACATCTGCATTAGTCCGCGCAGACCTGCGATGACCTCATTACCCAACTCATTCAAAGCACTAAATTTCAGTAAATGCCCTCATTAACATCACGTTACGCTGAAAAACAAGACATTTTTTGATTTCATCTACGCTGCGGGGCTTTGGAACGGCGTCCTTCGGACAACATCACACAAGTTTAACCCGTTGACCATATCAGAGGTTCACGTTTATCTCTGCAGAATGTTTTATCTGTTTATTCACTGTTTCTAATGTATTCACAGGGAATATAAATGATTGATGTGTGCGATGGCTTCGTGGTTTTTTATCTCAGTCTGTTCCGAGCTCATTACAGAAATGTGATACTGCAGTCATTAGGAAAAGACAAGATTAGCAAAGCAAGATCCTTGAACATCTTCCCAAACAAACACGCCTGCAGCCGTCTACAAAAGGCCCCTACTGAAAGACAAAGAATGAATTTCAGCTCGAGACGAACACTCAGTCATGTTTCATCAGCGATGTCATTCATGTGTCTCTTAAGCATCAAAATGAGAATTAAAATAGAAATTCAATCCTGAAAGAATTTGATAAGAGAGTTTTATTTCATGTTTTTGTTGAGGACCAACATTTCTTCATCTTGCAAAACCACTTGCTTTTCTCAGGGCCATCTTATAAATAAGAGAAAACATATTATGCGTTTTGAATAGAAACAAGGTTCTATAAATTTACGACATTTATTTTTTTGTGTTTGGGTCATGAGAATCAAACCGGAGACCATTTCATCTCATTGCTGCCTAGAAGAAACTATTGAGACAGTAAAGTTTCTCATTCATAATTTGATGTATGAGAACTCATTAAGTTCAATTCAATCCATTAAAAGACATGAAAAGTCAAAAGATTTCATTCGCATGTGTATGGTTGTTCAAAAAGAAATGGATTCACTTCAATTGCAAACCTTTTGATTGATATTTTTGATTGGCCGAAGCATTATCATTTTATCGTTTGTAAACTTTACAGATTTGTTCCGTCATTCCTGCATTACAAAGAAAACAAGTCTGAGAGTTCTTGCTAGATTCTGTAGTTGTTAAAACACAGGAAATTTCCATTGCGAATGAACCATCACTTTCCTGCTGATTCTGACATCTTTCCTCCCATTAAAGTATTTCTTAAAGTTTAGTGAGGAACCGGCTAAGGAAGACGACGGGTGGCAGTTGTCACTTCATTATCAGTAGATTTGCATCACATTTAACTTTTCAACACCAAAAGTTTTTCTCTAGTTCAAATCCAGTCCTAACATTTTTTCCATAGTTGCCGAACTAGATGTTAAAATCGCCCTTGAATCCGACCATTTGCACGCTTTTTCTCGTTTCCGGAGTTCCTTTTCCTGATTAGTTTTTTATCAGGTAACAAGCTAAAGCAAGCAGGCGGCATCGATTCATTAGTCTCATTATGTCTTACTGAGGTATTTCTCGGAGTTTCCTAATGTCAGCTTGAGAATCGACCACGCATCAGAACCGACAGCTTTCCATAATGATCACAAGCACAGAAAGTTTGACTCCAGGGCATCAAAGACACCGGGAGAAGAAGATGAAGATGGCTCTGTAGCTCTTTAAAGGTGTTGCCATGTCAACCGTGTCATTTTCAATGCATTTAACTTCTCTAATGTGAAATAATGTGATGAGTTGAAACAGAATACCGGAGGAAATATTAAAGAGTCTAGTTTTTATCCTTTGGGGTTTAATTCAATGATATAAAGTATATGCTGTCATGTGATTGGGTGATATTAGTTTTCCCCTCCCACACAGCCTCGGTTGCGTCAGCGCTGTCTAATCAACTATAAAAATACAAAAAAAAAACACAAAAGTGTAATCTATTCATCCTCAAGTTATTTCGCCTATTTTCCAAAGAAGATAGTTTGAAGAATGTTTCTAACCAAATTCACTGAGACATTTCCTAAATATCTTCTCATGTGTTCATACAGGGTTGTATAGCATGTCGGGGAATAAACACTGAAAATATTCGGTCAGGCTATCCCTTTAAGCCTGTGGTCTGTACACACACACATATCGCTCACTTTCAGTCGCAGTCGGTGGTCCCGGGGTCATCGTGTTGCAGGGGTCAGCAGCAGAGCGATTGTTAAATCTGCTCTCCATCTCTGCAGGCTGGAGCTGCACATGTTTGCTGTTTGAAGCTGTGGCCTCCATCAGCAGAGGAGAGAGAGACGGCGAGAGGACTCTGTGGGGAGGAGTTCCTGAACTGCCGTAAGAAAACCTGCAATTTCACGCCTGTTACTGAAGCGCATTCCAGTGCGCCGGATGAATGATTCTTTATAGCACATCCCTGTTACTGGCGTTTTGTTTTCAGAGCTGATGTGGATGCGGCACCAGTCTCTCTCTTCCCACCGACTGTCTGACATTCCGGCTGTAATTGTACTGCCAATAACAGTGAAGTGAGTCCGTCTGACTTATAAAAGTGCATCACGCACCAACACAAATATTGCACACATAACTACACAGAACTTTTTTAGGTTAGTGATTCACATCTATATTTCATGACAAACTAATTAAAAATATATATATTTAACAATATTTTGAACTTCAAACTAGTAATTGGAAGAAGTAGAAATATGTTAATAGTGTCATTGCTAAAATGTAATAACAGTAGGGTTACAGTGTTATAAAAAGTGGAAGTGTGTAATTTGTGAACATCTTTTTCAGTAGGAAAATAATAAAAGAAATTGGTTAAAAATTAAAAAAAAAGAGTTAATTTCTCTTAAATTTACAAATATAATTCAAGTTACAGTAATGAAAAAAGTATTTATTTAACAAATATATATTTGTAATACAACCTAATGTTTTGGTGAATTCTAATATAAATATTGAAAGTAATCAGATGAAATTGTATTCATTTTTTGAGTATTAATTCCTTCACAGTAAAAAAAAACACAGATACAAAGTTTTTAAGTGATGTACATAGTTACATTTGGCAAACTCTGACTTATTTATCATAAACATTGGACACACCAAAACCGACATATTTATATTAAAATATGACCAGCAAATTGTATTTCTGTATTTACTTAAATTTAAATGTTTTTATTCTACTTTAATTTATTTATGTAATGTCAACACTTTCCAATAAGAGCGAAAAAGATGAGATCTCTTTAATAGCTGACAGTGAGATGTAATGAGACTGTCTCATCTGCATCTCAGATGTTTCTCTTGAGGAACAGAGTCCGAGGAATGTCTTCATTAGACTTTCAGAAGAAAACTCACATTAAGGTCAGCTTTGTCACGTCTCCAATCACGAGTCAACACCATTAAAAATGTCAATGTGAACATTTCTTTTCAAATTCACCCAAAACCAGATTCATTCACACCTCCGTGCTCTTGCTCCTAAGCAATTTTAGAAGAAATTCCGAGACCCCATCAAACCTCATGAGCCAAGAAAGAGCAATAATATTTTTCTCTGGCTCCTTAAACACTTCCGTACACACCGTAGAGTTTCCAAATGCACGGCGGAGACGCTTTGACTCATAAAACAGCATCAGAATATTCCTGGCAGGATCCATTTCTCATCCGCTCTGTTGGAAGAGTTGGAATATCAGCGGAGTTCCACAGTAAATAAACCTCATATAGATGAATTCCAGCAGTGTGATATTCCTGGGTATAATTTATTCTTTTGTTTGCGTCTTTGACTGTGGATTTGCATATTTTGATTGTTTTCGGCGCTGTGGGTGAGTGAGAGACAGCTCCAGAGATTTTTTACCTCACAGCTGCCACACTTCTCCGGCTTTCCTGTCCAAATGTGTGTGTGCGTTTTTCTTTAGCAGCTTATAAATGTTGTATGTTTATATTGAAGAGGGTTGTCGTGTAATTATTCAAGCTCTCATAAACCGGGTGCACTGCATCACTGGTTATTCCCTTCATGAGAAGAATCCGAGGCATGAACTGGGATCAGGATCAACATGCTCATGTAAACTACACTGGAGACTGAACTCATTCAGCCGATGCATATGGGTTTATATTAAAAATATTAAAATGGGAATATTTTATTTCTATTCTTAATCCATTGCATGTTTTTGTTTGCACTACACAAACGCATAATATTTATATTATTTAAAAAAAACATTTCCAAACTGTAATTGTGCATTCATATTATATGATGTTTTTATTTATGCATTAAAAGCAATTATAGATCATCCTGCAGACATTGGCGCTGCTGTACAATTTAAGAAAGATAAAGCGGCAGATGTCAGACAAAGTGCCAGGGGCCTTTTGGACGATATTGAGTGAATTTCACTGTTCGAATGTGGCCAAAGCCAGGTTGTCTAGCTTTTGGAATTGGTCTTCAGGGAGGGATTGGAAGCAAACATGGAGCCTTAGAATGACATCGGGTGTTTTGGAACAGAGCAGTCGTGATGTTTGTATGTTGGATGGCGGTGTAATGAATGTGTTTTTGGCGGTGTGATTCAGTTGTCAGGTACTGGTGTTGGCATTCCCTCACTGTCATTTATTTCTTATTTAGAAACATTCATTTGCGCCAGGAACGCCTCTAAGGTTCATTCAAGTCTCAGATGGATTTAAGCTATTCGTAAACATGATGTTTCCAAAACCAATGTTCGGTAGGGTCAGTAGGCCTCTCAACTTGTAAGCAACTTGCTTTTACTGGTACATAACGAACATTCTTCAAAATATTTTCTTTTGTGTCTTACAGAAGATGGACAGTCATACAGGTCAAACATCACATGGATGCTAATAAGAAATATGTAGACAATATTTAGACGTATTGCACAAAGAATTTCTTTGTGCAATACGTTTTCGATGACGGTTGTTATCTAATATATCATGTTTATATTTAAGTTATAATGATAATAATAATAATAATAATAATAATAGTCATTATTTAATTTCCTTCATTTCATAATTGTACTTTTTATTATTCTAAATGTGGAAAAAAAGTATTAAAGCAAAAGTGAATAATGTCCCAAATCTTTTGACCAGAAAAAGCATTCTGAACATTACCAACATTCTTCAAAATATCTATTTTTGGGTCCTGTGAAAGAAAGAACGTCATAAGAAATATGTAGACAACATTTAGCATTGACATTTCTTTGTGGCTTACCTTTTATTTGATCAGTTTTTAGAAATTATTATTCTAAATGTTGAAAATATATGAACGCATTTGTACATAACATTCCAAAACTTTGGACCTGTATCATTTGTTTTTTAACATCACTGACATGCTTCAAAATATCTTCTTCTGTGTTCAGCAGTCTAAAGACAAACATACAGGTTAACCATCACATGAGGGCTATTAAGAAATATAAAGATAACATTTAGCATTGACATTTCTATGTGCCGTACACCTCTCAGTGAATGGTGGTTGACAGACGTAGAGAGAACGGTTCAATACGTCTGAAGCACATGAAGACGGCCCTGACATGCGCATTGTCATTTGAATTGTAATTATTTACAGTGCATTCATGTCTACCTTTTAAAGGTCGATCATGTGGATATTTTATGTGCGATTGCACAAATTCATCAAAAGCAGCTTCAGTCAGTCGACTCTTATTTAATAAAGTCTGGGTGTTTGTGCGCATTGAGCTGCACAACCCTGAATTTATACATGCTAATAAAACAACAACAATCCACCAGTTCATAACAGCGCATTATACATTCTGCTCTTGTCTCACAGTGTACATAAACACATGGTGGGCTGAATTCCACACGTGATTGGTCCACAAGACAGAAAAACACAGTATGGTGGGAACATTTTGTCTGAATCACATCTGTTTTCTCTGTTGCACTGTACAGAGCCTTAGCTATCTTTATTTAAAGAAAATAAATCAATATTATGCAATATTTCGTATTTTTCTTAATAGGTATGAGTGAATTTTTTTTTATGTCAAAAGCAATATTTTTAACACGATAACATTGGTTTCACTCTCATTTTAATAAAAGAAAATCATGAGCACTAGACCAGTGGTTCGGTTTTAAGCACGACAACATTAACCTGTTCCAAAACTGGAGAAATAAAACATATAAAGGTAATAAAGTATTGAAATTCCCATGTGCATATATAGTGAGGTGCATTATACAGTACCCGAAAAAGGTTTTAGGACACTTGAGTGAAATGTTTTTCCTTATTTAAACTTTTTTTTACTTTTTTTATTACAGAGATTGTTATTTAAATGATTGACTTTAAACATTGATGAAAGTAATACCAAAAAGAGTGCAAATTCCGTAAATTCTATTTAAAAGTTCTCTACACGAAAAACAACTTTAGAAAACATCTTTACTTTTTTAATGTATTCATTTCTATTTATAACAATCCCCCACAGTTCCCTCTGTTTTATTTCATCATTCTAAATATTATTATTCCAAAATATGGAAAAACATGAATGCATAAGTAAATATTGTCCTTAAACTTTTGACATTTTGACAATTATTTGTTCTTAAACTTTCACTCACACATTGTGTCTTAAATCACTTACTTCTATACTACGGTGTATATACATTAGTATTCCAAAACAAAATTGCTAGAATTGGTAGAATGTACTTAATGTCAGTTTATAATAAAACAGATTTAAAAAACCTTAATGGTTAACTGCTCCTGCAGAGACTTCTCAGTAACCACAATATTCTGGATTGGCAGTTATCAATTACACCAAATAAACGTTTTAATAAATATATTTTACTATAATAATTTTGTCATATCAGTGTTCTTTACATGTAACAACAGGTTAATTCTCAGGTTCCAAAATATGTTTTCTCATAACAACAATAAAAAATTATATTTTGACTGATAACACGCTCGCTGTGTGATCTGCCAACCCCCCCAGGTATCACAGGTACGTCTCTAAGATGTCTGCCAAGGATCTGGAAAACTTGAGTGTTTAAAATAATCGGCTAAAGATCTTAGAAAGAACTTTTGTGCATCCATTCTGAATCCTAAACATCTCGCAGACATCTTCTGGACGTCAATGTGAGATCTGACAGCAATAGGACACATTAATCTGGCAGACGTCTATTTCGATGTCTGCATTTTCATCTGCAAGACATTTGACAGACACTGTTTGCTAGACATCTCTGTGATGTCATATAGACGTCTAGAAGATGTCAGTAAGATGCTTATGATTTAGAAAGGATGTACAACGGTTCTTTCTAATATGTTTAGAAGATGATTTCACACACTCCAGATCTCCAGATGCTGAGCAGACTCTTTACAGACGTAACTGTGATATCTCGGCCTGTTTTCCACAACCCTTTGCGTTGAATGAAGTTTGTGATGGTTGTCTTGTGATGGACTTTTAATATTTATAAATGTACGATGTTGAAGCTTTAAAGTATGGGACAAACTTATTTTTACAAGTCAGATTTATATTATAGTATCTTCTGTCTCTGATGTTTTCATATACATTGTCTTTGCTGTTGTTTTATCCATAAATGTATGTACATTTGAGTGTATGAAGTTTGGTTTTATACTTCTGCTGTCAGTCTTTGTGTAATTATTTCATAATTTTTCTTCGGATTATAAAACGGGTCGAGATAATGAAACAGCGTGACATTTCATACCCTCATTGTCTTAGAAATGAGTTCATTAAACACGCCGTCGGGACGGTGATCTGGATCCAGAAGGTTTTGTGCAAGAGTTAATAAGTCGGGCAAACTTTAGTAGAAGCCGCTGTGTATGTATGAGGGTTGTTCATGCGGGTCTCTCGCCGTTTCTCATTTACTACATGCCAACGTGATAATTACAGGTAACTATTCCAGTCGAGTCGTGTTAGGTCAGGAAAGTCTCTAATGAGAATAGTTTCTGTACAAGAGCCCAGAAATGACTGACAGAAATGTGTCGGGTGGCATTTGAAGATACGGATATCAGGATTGGCGTGGCGGCGTGGTTTCACCTTTTGCCAAACAAATTCAATTTTATTCAATTTAGATTTGTTTGTGTGCCGCTTAGTCACAGAACATATTGTTTCAAAGCAGCATTATGGAGAATAATCTTACACCTCTTCCCCGGTGAGCATGCTGAAGACAAGAATAGAACGTTTTCCTGATGGTTATGAGACATGAATGCAGTGTTGCATTCAGATTTGGAAGTGGGATTTTACATGTGATGTCTGAGACGTGATTGCGCATTGTTGCTTGACAGTCAGGCAAATTGTAGTCTGTTCTTTTGTTTGTGAACAGACCTCTTGTATTTTTTTCAGCCGGTGTAAGATTTTTCTGAATGAGGGCATCATTTATAATATTTTGAACATAAACGTTCTTTAAATTTTTTATACAGTATATAACAGATTACATGAAACAAACAATCGTGATATATCGCATTCACTGTAACATTTTGTGTCTACGTAATATGTGTTTTTGGACTGTGCGTATCAATTTAGTATTATTTCATAAGCTTTTGGGAAATATTAACATATATTTATTTATATTTAGAAATACTTTAAATTCTGAATAAACATTAGTGGTGTAAGAATATACCGAAGTATTTCAGTACAATAACATTAATATATGCATCGTAGAGCAATGGCAATATATATTTTCAGTGACAGATAAATTCAGTATTTTATTAATTTACATAAAGATGATTGAATTTAACCCTAAATGTCGTAACAAAGTAAAAATTAAATAGTTTAACGTTTAGAGGAATGTTATATATTGAACCTTTAGCTTAATGAATTTTTACAGCCCCTAATAGCAGATATTGATTTCTTAAAATATGTAATGTCTATTAGGGCTGTTCCAAAAATGCTAAAACAAAATAATCCAAACAATTAAAACAATTTATTTGTATTTATTTATTTATTCATGATATTAATTGCAATCTTTACATTTTTTATCTTAGTCTATCAAAAATTATGTTGAAAATGTATTACCGTAGTTGGTAATTTTACAAAGTCAATCTGTAATCATGCCAGATAATCGTGATTTTAGTATTGGGCAAAATTACTGTGATTATAATTTTTGTCATTATAAGCTGCCCAACTGTCTATGTGCTTATAAATTGTATAAATGTAATGCGCGGTACTCCGACACAGATTATGTAAACACAAACTTATATTCTGGATGTGATCGCTCGTGATTCACCGCCGCTGTACATTTGTCTATATTTCGTTAAATACCTTGAACGGTGCCTTGCAGTGAATTCCACGATGTCTTTAAGACGATATTTACAGTTTTAGACTTCTGCAAAAGTTTACTTGGCGTTCTGTTGCACTTTTCTCAAGAAGTAACTGTGAAAGTGTAAGTTTACAAACTCAGATAAAGTATACATGAGGCGGGATAAATATTAATATTGTAAACGTGTATCCCTTGAGACACATTTAGAGGACCTGTCGAGCGCAGTCTCTGGGTTTAACATCTAATCCTTCTCTTCAGCATGTTATCACACTGCTTTGCATTTCTTACCGTGTTTTACATATTGTCACTATGTTTAGCATGCAGCGGTTCTATAACTCTTGCTTTGACAATTTCCTTAAGGATGGCGACAAACACCGGGCCTAATTCCAAACAATGCATCCATCGGATGACCTCAGACGTTGTTTGTTGTGTGAAAACGCTGTTGCCATGCATGTTGTTTATTTCCCCGTCTCTCCTCTGCAGAGGTGAAAGGTGTTAATGAGCTCTCTGTCGTGATGTCATAATACCCCTAAATCCCCTGACTGCACAACAATCCCACGACCCGCACAGAGATCCACGTCCCACTTTCTTCACCGGTGATAAGCGTGCGATTCTGATATTACTTTGTTTCCATGGCAACTTAGTTCCGGGAAGCAGGATGGAGCAGGTGAGCTGGCGCAGGTAGGCCGAATGCAGAGGATGTGCATCTGCTTCTGATCTTTATGTGATGCTGATGTAATAGTCCGATGCTTGTTTGTTTTGGGATAAAGCGCCTCGCATGAGCCAACGATGACCACGCTCCATGCTAAACGCACACGCGTGCGCTCATGATAAATTAGCCGGATGCTTTAGGAATATTAATCACTTTGTCATCACGGCAGAGGAGGGAAGCAGTTTTGCACAGCTAAAGTCGTAAAGACTCATTTATCATATCCCCGAGCACACATACACACTTAAACATGAGGTGTTCTCCTCCCACTTCAAAATAAACGCCTGGACCACAAACGACTAACGCATGACAAAGCGGCTGAGACAAACTTGTTTACTGTTAATAAACTGTAACTGAAGACTTAAAGCTGACGGAGCGGATTTAACATCACAGTGTGACTTTAAGAGGGGGAGGAGCCGGATGAGAGCGATACGATTGGTGGAGGGCGTTTATGTCGGGGTCATAAACAACAACAACAAATGTAAGGGTTATTATATACAAAGCCATTTATTTTTTATTTTACAATTTTTTATATATTTAGAATAATAACTGCATTCAGTGTCAATTTTTTTCAGTTTTTAATTAAAAATTAAAAACTGTCTTATCATTTATTTACCCTCTTGTCGTTTCAAATCTGTGCAACTGACTGAATTTTACCAAACACAAAGAAGATATTTTGAAAAATATACCGGCCAACTTTTGGAAATATTTTCTTTCGTGTTCAGCAGTTTATAAATGATAAAGGACACAGTTTTTCATTTTTATGCTGCAGAAAATAAACGTATCCCATTCTTTCGAGCATGAAATCGGTTTAGTATCCTGTGAAAGTGTGTTTTCGGTTTGTAAATCATCAGGCGTTTGGCTTGTGATGTGCAGCGACAATAGATTTCAACTCCCAAGTCGTTGGATGCTGTCACTATGGAGACCTCAGAGCTGCCTCCTAGCATCTTGAGGCAGCCGGTAAAGGCATTTCTTTCAGTAATAAACCTCTGATGTTCATATACTGACATGACGGTTATTAAACATGTCATTAAAGGAATTTCTCACAACATTATTTATTCCAAAACGAATCTGTGTTGGATCTTCATGCATCTTACTCAGTGTGTGTAAAAAGTGCATGCATGTGTAGTTTTCAATAACAGTTATTAAGGTTACAGTTTTATGATGGTTTGCTGTATTTCAGCTCTGCTGAGATGTCGTGTTTTGTCATGGACGGGGATTTGTTGGCTGGCAGATCAAAAGTGTGTGACAGCCGCTGTATATTTTATGACAGGTGATGTTGATGAGGTTTATGTTTTAGGCAGACTAAAAAACCTCCGACCAAACCTTTTGAGCATTAAATGCTGCAAATGAATTCCTGTGAAGCTGAATTGTAAAATAATCTTGTGCTCAAGTTCCAAATGTTTCCTGTTATCATGAAAATCTTTTGATCGAGGTTTGCTTTGATGTTGAAATGAGCTTTATATGCAACATTGTCATCTTGTAATGAAATAAATAAATATGACGGCATTTAAAAAAAAAAATGCATTAAAATAAAATAGACGGAAAGAGATGCGATTTCCTATATTTCTTAGGGTGAGACTTCAAGAAACAATGTATAATTTTAACGTAGAAACTTAAGTCAACTGAACTTAAATATTATAAACTGACCTCTAGTTCAATTTCTTACTTGAAGATAACCGATTTACATTCTAAGAAATTTTATAGTAATAAATGTGAACTAAAACGTAAAAATAGTGAACTTAAACTATTATTTTATATTCTTCCAGTCAATTTCAATTCCATGGTAAAGAATATCACATTCATAAAAAATCATAAAATAGGTTTATTTATTTCTCATTTCTTTATTTTAAGGATTATGTGTGTGTCCCTGTTTACATCAGATGATTGACTCACCACCCCATCACACTAATTTGTTTTATCTATAAATAATGTACCATTACCTTAAACGATGAATGGAATTTTATCAGTTTATTTTTTTAAATCTTAGATAGTACATTATTAATTCAAATAAAGTCATATTTCAGATGTTAAAATGTGTTATTTTGTTGGATAAAAGTCATGTTGTAGTTTTTTATTTGCTAAATTAAAAATGTAAAAATTGCAAAGTCAAAATGTCATCCGATTCGTAGAATGACTTAACACTTGTTTTTAATTAACTTTGTGTTTTGCGGAAGGAAAAAGTTGTGTTTTATGATCTCACATCTTGTTGACATAAGGAATAATGCAAAATTGTAATTGTAATCGTAATTATTGTGTAATTATTTTATTGATTCTAAAGGTTTCTCATTGACCGCAAAATGGCACTTCCTTGAGGCAGATCTCTGAAACCTCTACATACACATCCATGTGTGACATCCTGAGAATGAATGAACAGTTCTTTTGTTGTTGCATTAGTTGGAATGGTTTTGATTGAACAAGAGCCTATTGTATAAGACGGCCGCTATAAAGCGCTCCAGATTTGATTATTGGTCTCTCAGATTCACCGGTGATTAGAAAAGTGATTCAGGTGCTTCTTAAATTCATCTGTGATTAGATTCATAAGTGATTCAGGTGGATCTCAGAGTCAGCTCGTCTGATTACAGCTTGTTCAGCGCTCGCTCGGGGAAAATAACCCTCACTCTGAATTAACACCCTTCAGATGTATCTCAGAAATGAACCATTACTGCTGACACCACACACACACACACACACACACACAGTCTAATAATCCACCATCTGTGGGTCGAGATGTGTGTGTGGTGTGAGACAGAAGGCTCTTGGTTGAGTTTTCAAAGCTCAGAAATATCACGGAAAGATGGACTACAAGTTGGCGTCAAAATCCGACTTGAATCTTTAAGGAGCTGGTTTTAATTTAGGAATTAGTCACATGGTTATTAATCATATTATAATAGAGTTTAAAATTATATAGTGTTTATTCAGCTATAAAGAAACATTTTGCATGCTCTCTCTCTCTCTCTCTCTCTCTCTCTCTC
>CM065658.1:295218-362944 GCA_033220385.1 Triplophysa yarkandensis | reverse complement strand
CCTCTCTCTCTCTCTCTCTGGTCTCTCTCTCTCTCTCTCTCTGTCTCTCTCCTCTCTCTCTCTCTCTCTCTCTCTCTCTCTCTCTCTCTCTCCTCTCTCTCTCTCTCTCTCTCTCTCTCTCTCTCTCTCTCTCTCTGGCTCTCTCTCTCTCCCTCTCTCCTCTCTCTCTGGTCTCTGGTCACTGGTCTCTGGTCTCTGGTCTCTGGTCTCTGGGTCTCTCTCTCTCTCTCTCTCTCTCTCTCTCGTCTCTGGTCTCTGGTCTCTGGTCTCTGGTCTCTGGTCTCTCTCTCTGGTCTCTCTCTGGTCTCTCTCTCTCTCTCTCCTCTCTCTCCTCTCTCTCTCTCTCTCTCTCCTCTCTGGTCTCTCTCTCTCTCCCTCTCTCTCTCTCTCTGGTCTCTGGTCACTGGTCTCTGGTCTCTGGTCTCTCTCTCTCTCTCTCTCTCTCTCTCTCTCTCTCTCTCTCTCTCTCTCTCTCTCTCTCTCTCCTCTCTCTCTCGTCTCTGGTCTCTGGTCTCTGTCTCTGGTCTCTGGTCTCTGGTCTCTCTCTGGTCTCTCTCTCTCTCTCTCTCTCTCTCTCTCTCTCTCTCTCTCTCTCCTCTCTCTCTCTCTGGTCTCTCTCTCTCTCTCTCTCTCTCTCTCACTCTCTCACTCTCTCTCTCTGGTCTCTCTCTCTCTCTCTGGTCTCTCTCACTCTCTCTCTCTCTCCCTCTCTCTCTCGATTGAGCAACATCTCCCCCTACAGGTCTTATGTCTGTATTTGTCACCTCTATTGTGGCGGATGCCTGTAATGAGAATCTGGGTAAGAAGGGCACAATGTGTGTGTATGTTTGTGTCTCTCGTGTTAGCATCTGTGCATTAAACCCTTTGTGATGTTTCCAGGAAACGGTGCGGATTGTCTCTCTCTCTCCACAATTGGATCCCGTGCTGCCAGAATCCCTCGAGGAAACTCAGCAGGTGCTGCTAATGAAGACCACCATAAGTAAATCGTGTTTCTCCGCACGCAACATACTCTTTACACTATTACTTTCATTCGGCTGTGTGTTTATGATGTTTGGATGATGTCTCGTCTGACTGCGAGGCGTTTATCGACCCTGAGCTGATAGTGTGGGGTCGCACGTGTCCCCGCGGGGCAGCTGGATTGATGCCCGTCACTGATAGTGTTCTGGTCTGAAACACATCCCATAAAGCAACATGACTGAGCCCCTCCTTTCCTGTGGATTTCTGTATCTGTCGGGCAACAGCTCGAGAAAAGAAATACCAAAATCTCTAAAGCAGTTGATGTCCATGGCAAAAAGGGATGAACAATGAAGAACAGCACAAACATGAGCACCCTAGTATCGGTATTGGTCCAACAATAAAATTAGGCCGATATCTTTAGGCCCAAAAATTTGGTACTATTTCTCCTAGTTGAACCACTTCTTGCTACTGGCCATAAGGGGTTTAATAGTCACTTACTTTATTTATGTTTCTGTTTTGTTAAGCAATAGATTCTATATAAAAAAAGTTGACCATTAAAATGTATGGTAACTATAACTCAGAGATCAATTCAGACTTTTCTGAAGTATGTGTTTGCCTTTGTTTCATGCTTAGAAAAAAAATGTGTCAGCCTACAAATCTGCTATCAGCCTCCAAATATAAAAGAGTTATTGGTTTTTGGACAAAATCAATATCAGTACATGACCCTTTAAATGCTAATAACCTTTGCTCACCCTGCCCCTCAATTCTGTAGTGATGTCATTACAACGCACAGTGAAGAATATAGTTTTGGGAAAAATGACTTCCACGGGGGCATCATCCCAGCTTCAGCAGAGGCTTTTCACAATAGGATTGCCAACGTTCATGTAATTTAAATGAAAAAGCCATCTGGTAATATAGAGCTCTAGCGGTGTAATGTGTTAAGACAGGGTGAGGCTCTATGAGAAACTCGGGTTTTCATCTGGATGAAAGCGATCTTTAAACTTTAAAGTTGATAAACGCATTTGTTAAGGGTTTACATTTAGTGTACGGATTGCATGAATCACTACTTACACTTAGTTCAAATAGCCTATGCCTTTGTTTTATCTCTACCTCCGTAATATTTGGTAGAGGGGATTGGGTCGTGGAACAAAAACAAGCCCTCTTAGATGATTGGCTGTTACCTCTTGAACAGGACGTGTCTGAATGGTCGGTAAACGTAACATCACTTTTATTTATCTTGCGGTGCGGAAACAGAATGTATTTACAGAGGTATAGTTGGTATAGTACATTAAAGTTGATGGTCATGCGTGTTACCTTTGCAATGATAGATATACCCTTTGCTGTAACATTGACCTTAGGTCACGGTAGGAACCGTTTACCAAAAAGAGCAGAAGGCGGAATCACGAGAATGTGAAAAAATCGTTGCAAATGCGTTGGTTAACAACAACTGCTTGTTTGCCATGAGTCGAGGCGTTAACTTACTGTCATTTCATGTTTCTAATTATGAGGAGTAAAAATAATCTAAATGCTCTAAAAATGAACTAAAAAAAGCTTTATTTACATTTACATTTACATTTAGTCATTTAGCAGACGCTTTTATCCAAAGCGACTTACAATAGTCGAGGAGACAATGAAGCGGTAAATAGCCGATACAACAATAGGTGAACAAGTGGTACAACAATGTTACCGAGTTACACAGAGAGAGAAGTTACAAAAGAATTATTATTTTTTTTTTTTTGATAGAGTGAGTAGTTAGAAAAGAAGTGAGTTAGTGAGTTAGGTGTAGCCGGAAAAGATGAGTTTTTAGGAGTTTTTTGAAGATAGAGACCGAGTGTGAAAAGCGTGAAGCCAGAGGCAGATCGTTCCACCATCGAGGAACTGAAGCAGAGAACGTTCGAGAGAGAGAGAGATTTCTTACCCTTTTGAGCTGGTACCACAAGTCTCAGCTCATTTGCGGAGCGCAGAGATCTTGAGGGCCTATATCTTTATGACATCTCTCACTTATGGAAAGCTGTGCTCCAAGCATAGTACAAAACCTTTGCGTTTCCATGGAATTGTCCGGATGGGAAACAGTGAAGACCAGCAAGAAATAAATCACAACTTCAAAATTAAAGAAATTGGCGAACTAGAAAAAAAACGTTCTGTATAAATACCAAAAAGAAAGTCAAGTCATTTGGTCGATCCATTGTACGAAACAACAAGTCAGCTAACATTTCTGTTTTCACACGAGTAAAAAACACAATAGACCTTAATTGAAAGACTTTGCTAGCAGTTCCTTCAAATGTTGACGCTGTCGGAGCATAAAATACAACAGTTATGCTTTGAGAAACTACATTAAGAAAAACCCCAGACTGATTTGACATTTTCATTCTGCAAATGGGACGAATTTCTCCCAAAACACACAATCTTCCAATTCGGTTTTGTCATTTATCTTACTCACTGGGAAGAACTGTTCAATAAAGACTTCAATGGAGAAAATGAATAGGGAAATATTTCCAGAAGCCCGAGCGCTGAAAAGGTAGGCGATTATTGTTGCAGACTATTGAAGTGCATAACAATAAAGTTCTGCGTGACGCTCGGCGAGGTTATTCAGCATCACTGAGATGAAAGAAAGCCTGTGTGATGTTGACCATGTGGTTCAATAACCAGAGGGTTTGCTATTTAGGTTGACGCTCTAAAATATTCGCCTGTTTTGTTTTTAATAACAGTCGGAATATCTGTCTGACCCAGTAATTCAATAACCACCTACGATGAACGTTTGACAAATGGATCCAGACGGTGCTGTGTGTGCGTCCAGACTTTACGTCTCTCAGTCTGGTGAACTTTGCAATTGATTCAACAGTAGCAAGTCATTTTCCACTTAGACAGGAAAAGGCCCCAGACCAAAATCTAGAGCGACGTCATGTGCTTACATGGCATGTTTCAGTAGTTTTACTCTACTTTATGGAAACGAATGCAACGACTATCGGTTTGAAGAAGAGCGTGTGGCTTCTGATCAAGATTTGTGTCTATATTAAGAGTATTAGGATGTGACAGGTGGATTTTAACTTGATCTGTAACATCCTCAGATGATCAACACGCTTGTCTTCCTTCTTTTTTCTATCCTTCATCTCTTTTATTAATGTCCTTTGTAGCTCAAATACTAAGTTAGGAGTTTTCTTCAAAACAGAAGTGCGCCGATATTTCCTTTCTTGCTAGAGAAAGAGAAAGAGAGAGAGTGTCTATGTCTCAGAGGGTTTCCTCTTCTCATTCCTGCTGTGGTTCATTTTACTCCGGCAGATTTCTGATGAGTTCTTTTGGAAAACCTCCCTAAAACATTACTCTCTCTCTCTCTCTCCGTCTGTCCGTCGTCACCTCACCTCTCGCAGCGTAAGGGAACAGGGGAGTTTGCACAGACTCTGGAGGAGCTCTGCGCTCAGGGAAATGGAAATCATTGTGAATGCAAATACACAGAGAGAAAGAGAGAGATCTGAAAGGTCTCGTGTTCATGTATGCTAGAGGGGCATCAAGCCATAATTATCGACTTTACTTATCTCCCACCTTTTATCATGTGTGTGTGACAGAGAGAGACAGAGAGAGAGAGATTTCTGTCATCTGGTCCACAGTGAATTTCACTCAAGGTAAAGTTCACACATCATCCTGCCATGTGTTGTGTTCGCGAACATGAACACATTCTGTACGTAATTCTGTGTCAGGCAAAAGGTTCTGCAAACATTTGCAATTTTTTAAATGTAAGACATTTTTGATCAAAATTCACACTTTCACACAAAAGTGTATCACATTTATGGAAATGGCTCAGTATTTATGACAAAACTAAATCTTTTAAAAACATAAAATGTTTTTTTGATTGGAAAATAGTAAATCATTGAGTACAATTCCGACAGAGAATTTCTCAAATATTTCCAAATATTTATGAAGTTTATGTAATGAAACATAAGCATTTATTTAAAATATATATATTTGTAATATACACCAATATTTTTTGTGAATTCTAACAGAAATATAATAGAAATTTACTAAAAACTATTTCAATGACTTTAAACAAAAAATGTTGTCTACAATGTATCAACTAAAAACTTTTTTTCTTCCAGTTTAGATTATCGCTTTTACAAAAATGTTTCAGTTCATGCAAGTAAAATATAAGCCTTTTATTTAACAAATATATAGATTTGAAATATATGGCAATATTTTTTCTCATATAAATATAATATGTAGAAATGTACCTTCTAATTTTTCCCTAACATATACCCAATATTCAAAACTTAATTTTACTTAATTTTAAAGCTTTTAAATTAACTCTGCAATTAAATGGAGTGTAGACTTGCAGAACGCCACCAACTGGAGTGTTCACAACCTTCCATATTATCAGCAAGTTAACATGACCGCCAATAAACACCCCAGCAGCCCCTTAGCAAAAAGAAGTCATTTTAAGGAAAGTCTTTGTGGTTTTGCGTTCATACATTGGATGTCGATGGGTTAATAGGTTGAAGAAAAAGAACATCAGCCATGTACATTAGCAATGACTTTATACGACATTTACTCATCTCCATGGAACACAGCAATGAAAGTCCGAATCCCAGCTGTAAGTTCATGCCCCCTAAATCATCATTGACAAACATCAGGCATCTAATGCCACTTTATAGTGACACGGTCATTCCTGGCAGATCAGATTTATCTAAACAAACTCAGTTCTAAGGTTAAATGTCTAATGTAAGCGTTATATTCTCAGTTTGGGTCAAACTGTAATGCAGTGGAAGTTGTAGGTCATCAAGGTCCAACAGCACAAAATGCACTTCTATCCAAATGGAACATCCGAAGTGTGTGTGTGTGTGTGTGTGTGTGTGTGTGTGTGTGTGTGTGTGTGTGTGTGTGTGTGTGTGTGTGTGTGTGTGTGTGTGTGTGTGTGTGTGTGTGTGTGTGTGTGTGTGGATACAAGACGACGTTGTAAAGATGTCAAGATGACAGAGCAGCGGAATAAACATCACAAACTGCCTTCCACTAGAGGTCGGTATTCTCAAAAACTACCCCTGCTGCCCCATAAAGATGGTTATTGCATGGTCAAGCTTTGATATTTTTATATAGATGTATAAAATCAACATACAGCTTCTGTATTACCCAACAAGAACAGCTCCATATGTTTTCTCCATCATCCGAAAACACAATTACATACTTCATCATCAAAGATTCTTCACCGCTCCTGCACATCTCACTTACACCACAGCCAGCATCCTGATGAAAATACAATTCCTACAGACCCGTCAGATTACTGAATTGCTGTTTTTCCATTACAGTCTCATATTTGAGTCGTTGCCAGATCTTGATTTACAATACTGTAATGTTTTTTATGTTTTATACTTCCCTGTGATGAACGATAATGGCTTTGCTATTACAGAACAGTGTCTTGGCTTGATATGATTTACTCAAGTTAAACCTGGAGCAACATCTTTGTTGGGCCAGGAATGACATTCCAGTCAATTCAGTTGCGGAGAATGGACTGCATTTTGCCAAGATGATCCAAATTTATATTTGATCTAATGTCAACGTATTGCACTTTTAGTAAAGAATTTCAAACAAAAGTGCGAATAACATAGACATTATTTAGAAGATGACTTGCTCTCGATTAAAGAAGAATATGACATCCGATAGAAAAATGATATCAGAAAACTTATTTCAGAATGTGTGTTAGGACAAAATACGTGACAAAACCTGGAAATCGAGATGGCGATAAAAAAGTAAGGAACCTACCAAATATCTGATCACATCTCTTATTACTCGGGTTGGTCCGGGTTACGCTTGGAGGTGATTGTTTGATAGGAATGTTGATCCAGGAACATGTCCAGCTTTAAAAAATCATGACGTGCCAGTATGAGGTGACCCCGTCGAACCAGCTGCGACACACGGTTTGTACAAAAATACCCATCGCAATTCACATTAAATTTTGTTATTTAACTTACCAGACCTGAAACATACCACTGGTTTCATAGATAAACGATACAAATGATTTCCTCTAAGCGTGCTCGATACTTTCTTAAGCTGCTGTACGTGTCAAATAACCAGGACATCTTACATACAACATTCACAAAAAGTGCTTAAAGCTGCTTAATCTCTAAACAATACAACTCCTGTTAATATAAGGCCTGCCGTGATTCATTTAAATATAAGTGTATAAAATCCCACATGACATCATGACTTTACCATCTAGAACAATCTCTCACACAAACGCACACACAACCGTCGTTTATTTTAAACACAACATTTTGTAAGAATGGGTCTTTGTGAGAATCTGGAAACTGTTACGAGTGTTTTCTTTGGGGTGCTGTCAAAAGGTGAAAAATAACCTTCACAAACACACACACACACACACACAAACACACAGTTTGTGTGTAATGAGAGAAGCACAGCAGCAGACATCTAGTGGGGGTCACGTCTGGTTTTAGTTAGTGAGCGAGTAAGTGGTAGACCATTTTTAGCTGAAGTCCAAACTAGGCTGATATGATTTGACAGAACTTCTATATAAATGAGATATTTTTATATGAGTTCAGTTAATAATACTGTAAACTTTGCCCTTCCTTTACCCTACCCACTTCTTAACAATTTTTGAAAATAAAAATACTTTTATACCTAATTTTATAATTAAATTAATAAGGTTTTAGTGGTATCTGTTATACTTTGGTCAACATTCGACAACATATAGTTAAAGTGATGGTTCACCCCAAAATGGAAATTCTGTCAATGTTAACTCACCCACTTTCATTTGAAAACTCGAAGACTCTCTTTCTTCTCCACAACACAAACATTTTATTTTGAAGAATGTTGGTAGGCGAAACTGCAGTGCAACTTCCATCGATAGACAAAAGATCAGTGCAAGCAAATATGTGCCAGTTCTCAACATTCTTCAAAATATCTTTGTTTGTGTTCTGCAAAAGAAAGAAAGACATAAAGCCTTGACAGTATTTTCATCTCTAAGTAATTACATATTTACTTTTATACATAAATATATTTACTTTTGAGATAATATTACACACATGCTACAGCATTTAGATCACAAAATAAATGGTGTGAAAAAATGTAGTTTGATCTTAATAAAACAACTTTGAGTACAGAATAAAGGCAGGGCAATTGCAAGAACGAATAAAAAAGCATTGCACTTTGGCAAGCGGGCGTTGCTGGGTTGGGCAGGGGTGTGTATCTCTGTGTACGTGTGAGGGGCTGGATCTCTCTCTCTCTCTGTGCATTTGGGGGGGTTAAGGGTGTCATTTTCATTCATGGCCGTCCCGCCCCCTCCATGAGTACACCCTGCACACAACTCCAGGTCCCAAAGTGGCCACAAAGACTCAGAAACTCGGACTAAAGTGGCAAGATGAGTGCCCTGTGCCCGCTGCCGTCTGCCCTCTTGCCCCTGCTGTCGCTGTTATACCTGCTTCAGACCGCCCATGGAGGTAAGTTTTACGCTTAAACTTTATCTGAGTGTTCAAGACATGCAGTAGTAAATTTGTGTGCATTTCATAAAAAAGTTTTCTATATGTAAATTCTGCTAATGCAGACAAGCTGAGTGGACAAGCTTCTTATTGTGTGTATTGTGTGTGTATGTCCATGTGCATGTCCTTATGTGTTCAAGGTAAGATTCCTCTGTGGCTCTAACAGAAAAACTCATTCATATTGAAGCGCGAGTCTGTTCGGCCAGTATACAATAAGCTCACAGTTCAGCGACCCCTCCCTCTTCTCTCTCATTCTGCATTTCCGTTCTGAGGGTCCATGTGTGCACTTGGGTGTTTGGCACCCGCTGGGCGAGTTGGAAAGCGCAGAGGTCTTTAAATAAAGAGTCACTTTCAGAGGTGCGATCAACTGCCTTTCACACAGATGTTACTAGTTTTCCGCTCCTCTCTCGCTCTCTGAGATCTTTCGAGAAGGCTGTGAGATTTTTGAAGTTTAATGAGTATGCGAGTTAAAGTGCTACTGAAGTGGTCGTTGTTCCGAGATTCGGATCAAAGCGTTCCACCGGTGCCAGCTGCTGCCGCGGACTCAACCCGTGCCAGCGACGGCCGTTGAGTTTCTACAGCAAAACAGCGGTTGATCAGAACGCTACAAATTGTATGAGAGATGTTGTTTGGATATCATAAAACCTTTAATTGTATTTATTGATTTCCTGGTACCATGTATGTACAAAAATACAAATGTGTGCCCACCTGCCTGGGCAGTCTTACTGATGTGCGTGGCGTTGAAGGATGTGGTTGGGTGTGGCGGGCCCAGATGTTGAAGGAGCATGAGCTATTTCAGGAATTGACTCAATGAATTAAAACAAGGTTTTGGGACAATATTGGTGGAAATGTATATCATTATATTCAAAAGTAGAGGTTATCCGAAATTACAATCGATTTATACGTACATTCAAAACCTGGATCGCTCCTCCTTCTCTGGTACACAAAAGAAGATATTTTGAGAAACGTCTTTGCAGTTTTGTGTTAACACAGTGGAAGTCAATGGAGACCAATGATGTTTTCTTACCAATATTTTTCAAACTATCTTCGTTAATAATCTCCAAATGAATATGGGTGAATAAATGAACTATCCCTTAAAAAGTCATACGCTTGCTTTGACCGAATATTGTGACGCATTTCTCTAGTGGAATTATCATGTGATGTCTCTTACATAAATCGTTTCCATCAAAGTCAAAACTCACACACCCTGCTTGTCTTTGAATGGTCATTTTAATGCCAGCAAAAGACAGACACTCAATAAACCCATAAAAATGTGGGGGAAAAATGTCTATTTCACATACACTCTTTTCATTTCAAACCAGTATCACTTTCTTCTGCAGAACACAAATGAAGATATTTTGAAGAAAGTTGGTTATTAAACACCAGTCACACACATTTACTTAAAATGTATGGATATTAAAACAATAAAGTGCCAGTTCCAACATTCTTCAAACCAACTCTTTCGTCGTCTTCAAAACAAAGGTCATCTGGTTGTAAAGACCCTGAGTATATATGAACAGAATTTACATTTTGGGGTGAACTATCTGTTTAGAGGAACACTCTGCTTTACCATGGAAATAATGTGACTCATCAACGAGTATTAAAAGAAAAAGCAGAAACTGCACCAAGGAAACAATGAAAATAAAGGAAATCTTAAAAGCACCAATGTTAAATCATCTAATAATACAAAAACCTTCTCCAATTCCAGCTTTACACAGAGACAACCATACATAACCAATGTTTGTAAGGGTATAAACACTGTGGCTCTATCAAAACATCCACATGAACAACATTTAGCTCAACCAGGGATGCTTGGAGTTTGAGGTCTAACTATTCTTAAAATGAAACACAAGGAGCTATGCTAGATACACAACAACTGCTTAAATCATCAAATATCTGCTATAAAAATTCAACATGAATCAGAAGACATACAAATACTATCATGGCTGGACTGGAGCATATAAAGTGGCTTAGAATAAGATATTACTCAGACATTACCGATAGCATCCTGCACAAAACGTTAAAACCATCTATGGGCTGCTGTCTGTAACCATGGCAACAAGCCACACAAACAGGCCCCGGTGAGAATTTTAGGCTATACAAGGAGTTTGTGACTGTGTGTGAATGTGTTGTGATGGCAGAAGTGCATGTGTTTGGATCTGGATAGTTGGCAGGGTGATGTATGTTTGCACAGCCCTGCGCATTAGATTAATAAACACAATATTTGCATTCGTAAATTGATGAGATTAGTTTGGCGGCCGCAGAGAGAGGAGCCACTTCCAGCGCGACTAGGGGCGTCTCGAAAACAGAAGGCAAACATTTATCTTTCGCTGATCTCTCAGTGGGTGCTGTTTGCGATTGAATAATGAAACGAATGTTGAGGTTTGGGTCTTGGAACTTGAACTGAAGCACAATTCCACATGCTGTAATTCTGTCTATACATGTCAAATTTGTTATAGAGCATTGCAGCAAACATTATTGGTAGTAATAAGCTGCAAACCCATTTCAGGTTAAAAAATATAAGTTTACCTACGGCTGTTGGATTCTTAAATATCAATTCCAATTCCTGGTTTTAAATCTAAAGAATCGACTCTTGATTTTTGACCCCCTCTCGATTCTCTTTTTTACTGAAGATTGTTTCTTTTAATGCAATACAGTTATCTAGACCTTCACCCAACATAGCCTTTGTCAAACTTGTCCTCCAATTATCCTTCAAAATAAAGCAAACAAATTGTCAAATTACAAGAGAAATCATTTTTTTAATGGCATTGTACAATGAAAAAAAATTCGAAAAACATTTGGAATCGAGTTTGAATCCCAGTGCCTCAGAATCAATTCTTTCAAAGGCAAGTCCTAGCTCTAAGATTAACATCAACATAACGTCAGATCAACGTCAGATTAACTTTACTTAAATACTGACCTAAAATATCTAATGGTATAATTGTGGGCCAGAATTAGCTGCATCGCAACTTGATGTGATAAATCATTTAAACCTGACGTTAAACTATAGAAATGGTCTGTTCTTGGCCTAAATAAGTATAAAATTAGACATTGATGGTAAAAAGTAACTTCTACATGTACGTGATTCTAAAGTTCCCCCGACAGTCAGGTCGAATCTGTAGCATACATACATTATACAGTCCCCGTGGGAAACCTATAGATACGTTCCCTTTTCCCCATCCTGCTTAAAAATTATCTGTCAGTATGTTACACAGCATATACAGACATCTCTAACCCCTAGAACACCACACCGTTGGGAAAGCATAAAGGCAGACTTCACATTCCTGTCATTTTATATTCACTCAAAACCATCTCATGTGGCACTACAGAGAGAGAGGGATGGTGGGTATATATACCACATGGTCTGGGCAGACGTCACCACGGTGGTTCCTGGCCCAAATCACTGTCAACATAGATCAGGTTAAATTTACCTTTGAGATCACCATTCAACTATTGGCCAACATACACACGGGGTCCAGGAATGTCACACTGCCGTATAAATTCAAACCACTTCTGTGTACCAAAAATAGAGAAATATTACTAGTAAAATCACTTACTGCCTTCAGATATTACACTTTATGTATTTTCCCCTGTAAGGGAGAATTTTATAAGTAAGAGACGGATACCAAAGTCTCCATTTGCTCACTAATTGATCAAATTGTTGTCTAGAAGAAGCAATTATATTAAATAAATTATTTTTTCTCTTCTCTGTCATTGATGTTTCCATCAATGAAGACAAAGTTTGAGTGTTTAAAACAATCAAAACATTTAAAAGCATTGGATAAACATTTACTTCTATTTCTTCAAAAAAATGATTCTGTTATTATTGACTAACCCTCATGTCAATTTAAAAAACTAAAATGTAAATCTTTACACACAAAAAGGTATTTTGAGATCTATCACTTCCAAAATATACAATGAGTATATACAATCGACTATTGTAAGTCGCTTTGGATAAAAGCGTCTGCTAAAAGACTAAATGTAAATGTAAATGAGTATACTGTAATTATTGCTCAGCAACCAATATTCTTCAAATCTTTTCGCAGAAGAAACTCAAGCCATGAGAGTGAATTAATAATAAAAAATCATGAGAACGAACCGTTTAACATCTGGAATATGTATAGTCCAAGGAATGCAAGTTTTACAGCATTAATAATAATGTAGCTGGTCTGGCCCTCCCTTGGGGAAGGTTGGGCATGACTCATCTTGATGATAAAAAACACAGGGAACACCACAAAATCCCACAGTTCCCTATGAGATGCACACTTTCCAGTCTGCTTATCGGAAAACTAGGCCAGAAGCCACAATTCTGGCTCAACAAGACGGTTTAATCACAGTATCACTTAAAGGGGCACAGCTGTGCCAGCCGTGGAGATTGAAGACATGCTTTCTCTGAGTTTCTTAGAGCTCATAAAATATGTGAACCTGACCTGTGAAAACCCAACTAAAACCCTTTTTGGCTTGACTCTTTTCTATATAAAAATCATGTTACACACATAAATTATATTTTGTTGAAGTATATTTAATATTGACACAGTAAAGATTGAAATACAAGTTAAATGAATAGTGGTGGGCCATTATCGGCGTTTAAGTGAGACTCTTATCGCGCGATAAAAAAATGATCGCCACTAATCTCTTCTCAAAGTTGTGTTGGGAGCCACGTCTATACTACACAAGCTATGATGACCTTTCACCTTTGATCTTTAAGCACGGATGTAGACGTAACCGAATTCTAAAGGTTGGGGCGAGAGCGAGAGTGTTTCTCAAACTATGGGCCTTGGACCGGCACCGGTCCATGAGGAGATAACAGCCGCGGAGTTCTGCTGCTGCAGCATCAACGTCATATCTCTGTGTCTCTGTGTCACATGGCCCCGCTCCTCTTGGCCTAACTTGTTTCAACATTCTGTGTTAAATCCTTCCCGCCTGTGAGTTTTATTCTCTATATAACTCATTTATTCACACACAGAGGGATCCAGTGTTTTTCACACTCAGTTGTGCGTTCACACCAGACGCGGATTGACACTACGTGTAGTTTGACGCCTGAACATTTAAGTTCATTAGCTTCGTTCACGCAGGCGGGAGGGGCTTCTGTCAGGGGGAGGGGCTTCTGTCAAAGGGAGGGGCTTCTGTCAGGGGGAGGGGCTTCTGTTAGGGGGAGGGGCTTCTGTCAGGTGAACTCATTAATTTATCAGAGGAAAAGTCATTTTATTGTAAAATAAAGTGATTAAACTTAATGTGACAGTTTTATCTATAGTCTCAATATGTGTATAGAGCTCAAATTTAGTGAAGAGAATTTTATTTCTTTACTAAAGTTCTTCCAGTAAATGTCACTTTTATTCCTGTCCATGTTGAAGTATAATAAATGTATAATGTTTATTTAAAAAGCAACTGTATTTCCACATCCATATTAAAATGTTCAAGCGTCAAATGATTTACTTTTGGTCATTATTTGGGTAGCACACATATTCTGAATGCCTTCGACAGAATTCAAATTAGCCATTTTAATCTAGATTAATCTCACGAGAACACGAAAGAAGATATTTGGAAGAAAGTTGGTGACACAACAGTTGGATACAGCAATACATTTATTTGTACTGTATGGGGAAAAACATGCAAGTTTATGGGTGCCGGTAACCAACATTCTTCAAAATATATTCCTTTGTGTTCTGCGGAGGAAAGAAAGTCATACGGGTATGAAATAATAAGTGGCTAATGACAAAATGTTACACCTTTGATGAAATATCACTTGATAGATGATACCAAGATAAAGCAAGATCATATGACGGACCCAAACCAATTAAAACCATTTTACTTGCTTCTGTTACCCAAACGTTTTCATTTGAACATCAAGAACCTCCGTATCATAGATGTAAAGCAAAGCCATTAAAGAACCCTTATTTCTCATCCTCAGTAACCTAACAGTTCTCAGTTAAACTCTCTGGTCAGCATTTGTCAAACTTTCCGTTGGGATGCTCACATAGCCTTTGGAATGCCTGTGTGTCAACTTTGACTTCTGTCCTGCATTAAACCTCCAGCCAGCCAGAGGCGTTGTGGGTAATTTGCAAGCGTCTCTTTAGAAAGGCGCTCTCTGGAGACACGGCGGAGCGCTGGCACGGGCCTTTCTGCAGGAAAATGGATAAATATAACCGCTGGCATTCGGGCCCTGTGCTGCCTCTGAGGCTGCTGTAAGCCGACAGGGTGGGGTAACAGACCGGTACTGTGAGTCACAGGGAAACGCTTATTCTGGGATCATCGTCATCGCGAAATTCTGGGAGCTTAAAATAAATGGCAGAATAAACGGTCTGAGATCAGTGGGTAAAAAGTCTGACGGTTACAGAATGTTATATAACACAGAATATCCCCAACAACGGTCTATAATGCACCTCTATAATGCAATAGTCAACTACGCTAAAAAGCAAATGTGGTTAAACAACAGTTAAGAACATCGAAACATCGAAACAAAACAATAGGTATTGTCCTTCACTGAACACACCTAATACTAAAACATTTCCAATTACTTTCAATATAAAAAATACAAATCGTATTGTAAATTCTGGTTTATTTAAGGGATGGTTTAACCAAAATTGAAAATTCTAGTTGTTCCAAACATGTATACATTTCTTTGTTTGGCTTAACACGGGAAGATATTCGGAAGAATGCTTAACAGTCCTCGCACCCCATAGGCTACCGTAGTAGGAAAAATAACAATGGCAGTAACAAGAACACCAGAACTCTTTGCTGGCCCACATTCTTCAAA
Source organism: Triplophysa yarkandensis (assembly GCA_033220385.1). NCBI lineage: Eukaryota > Metazoa > Chordata > Actinopteri > Cypriniformes > Nemacheilidae > Triplophysa > Triplophysa yarkandensis. The sequence goes on along the minus strand of CM065658.1, from coordinate 347,752 downwards.
ATATCTCATTTTGTTTTCAACAGATCCACACAAAAATGATCAAGTAATTTGTCCTACTATAGTAGTCAACGGGTTGGTTACTGTTACAAGCATTCTTCCAAATATCTTTCTCTATGTACATCAATGGTAAGTAAATGATGACAAGATTTTTAGTTTTGAGTGAAGAAGCCCGTAAGTATAATAATAGCTCTAATAATAACTCTATAACTCCACACAGTCTACAATGGTAATGCATTTATAATGCAGTGCAATGGTAATGTAGCACTTGTTGACCTATTGTTGTATCGGCTATTTACCGCTTCATTGTCTCCTCGACTATTGTAAGTCGCTTCGGATAAAAGCGTCTGCTAAATGACTAAATGTAAATGTAAATGCATTTCAAAAGTCCACAAAACAACAATCTCAACACAATGTTAAAAACGACACAACCTTTTTTCTTTCTAGGACACGTTATTGTGTTTCTTTAAACCAGACTTGTATTGCCTCTTTTTATTCTGCACAAAATGTACACACAATGTATTAAAGGCACAACACACAGCACATCTTCTCGAGAGTAAAGTCAATAAGACACTAACATCCAACAATCAAAACAACTCCATCAGCACAAGTCAGTAACCCATTATGTGTTACAAAAATTCTACAAAAAACACAACTCTCTATACAACATATATGTATAACAATAGTCGATTAACACAACCAACACAAAACAGAGTCTATAAGATATAGTATGACAACAGAAAGGCATTTTGTGTCATTTTGTGTGCCGTACATACACCATACATGCACGATTCTGAAAAAGTCTCTTTTTAGACATTGGCACAAATTTGCCATTGTGCTTTTCTGTTTGGTCCTTGAAGAAGCATTAGTGTTATCTTTTTACTAGCTAAAATCAGCAATGTTACTGTTGCTAGGCGATGAACAAAAGGAAGAGAAATCATTAAGGAAGAGAAAAAGAACAGTGAATAAAGAAAATTAATTTATACAAAATAATGACAAAATAATATAAAAACATGGAAATGTTTACACGTATTAATACACTGAAAAGCTTTCTTGTTCATCAGATTGAAAACAGATCTTTGGTATTGCTTTACTTCTGATAACAGAATGAGAAATAATGGTATATTATTGTCAAACGTACACTTATGCATAATCGACTGCCAACAAAAATAACAAATTTATGACGTCTTCTGTCATTTAATCATACTTAATGGAAATAATTGCGATTTAAAAACACGCGATTTTGGTTTACAGACGATATATGGTGCAGCCCTATACAGTATGTAAAGTGTGTATTGTGTTCAGGCATGTGTGTGTGTATTGTGTAGTCTTGAGTATGTGTGTGTGTGTGTGTGTTAATAGCTTGCTGTAATACTAGCCTCCGGGGGAAACATTAGCAGAGCAATTTGCCATTAGCAACGCCGTGGACACAAATGAACCTCCTGTTTGGGGGTCCCGCCCTCTAACAACATGAATTTATTAACCACCGGCAGTCGCGCAAACACAGACTGGGTGTTCTCTGCTCATGCATGCGAAAAATTCATACAGATCTTTGTAATGACCATGAGCTGAAAGTGAAACCTAGATCATTAGACACAAGATTTTGATCTCAACATATACAGAGAAATGCTTGGACGTTTTCGGGGATTTCATAAAAGGATTGCCGTTTTTCAAAAGCAGAATGTTTTCTAGTATTGCTCATTTGGAGCGGAAATTTAGACGACATTTCTGAGCCGTTCTCAATCACGATCAGGCCCGTCCCTCAGTGGTCCAATCTAAAAACTCTTGAAGCGAGACCACGGGAGTGGAATCAAACGGTTCATCTTGCTTGCATAACAAACAGTAAACAGCCACGAGTGGATATCAATACATTCTAGTAATAAAGTCGAAAACCAAATATCTGAATGCTTCCAGTACAGGTCAAAGATTGAACCAGAACTTCAAAACTGTTGAGGAATGCCCACCGGCATCCCTCTTAAATGATACAAAGATCTTATTATCATTCCACATATCCATCCAACCCAATTAGCCGGTCATAATCCAACCCGCGCAGAATAAACACATGGACAGCTGTTACATAGGATTGCTGGAAAGGAATCTGGCTGGCTCTCATCTACCTGGTCAGGTTTCTGTGCAGCTTTTTTCGTAAGCCGCTTTGGTACGGAAGTGTGAATATCGTAAAGCGTTTTCCATGTGTGATAATGCAGGAGGAATTCAACTTCGGGACATTTCACAGGACAGACCCAGACCTCAGAACAGTGCCAGTTTGACTTGGCGCAATACGTTTGGCAAAACCAAGCGCTTTCAAAAGCTGTGGAACACATAAATCTGAATCACTTTTGAAGACAAAGCTGAACTTTACTCTGTTGAACGGATGTGAAGTTTAACTATGTTGGAATGTCTGGATGAGGCGTTGGTCTATGAATGACCGAAAGTTTGGCTTCAATGAGTTTTTCTAGACGATAAAACGCAAGCAAATGCTCAGCGAACAGAAACATAAATGTGTGGAAGCCATCTGACATGCCTAGAGACGGCAACAGCTGAAATTATACATCATTTTTATAAGCTTAGCGTTGCGAACTGTCATATAGCAAGAACATTTTGTTTCTATGCAACAAAAACAAATCGATATGAAGCTTAAAAGTAACCCAATAAGCTACAAAAGTGATGTTGTCTGCACTTTTAAGTAAACACTAAATACATGTTTAATGAGATGTATTAATACGAGATGCGTCCGTCTGAGCGTGCGTTTTTAAAAAACCTGCCCTCTACGGACTTTTGTTCATTTCTGCTGTTGTCATTGGCGAGGTCAAGTGAGAAAACGCCCTCAACCAACGGCCAAACCATTTGGCACCGAGAAGGGAGCTTCTGTAAGGCGCCGTTATTCAAACACGTCCCCTTCAGCCCTTCAACACTCCTTTTTTGGTCCTTTTTCTCCCGCGTTTCCTTGCTTTGCTTTTCCATGATGCAGAGGAACACCAGGTCCCTCGTTCTACTTGTACAAAGACCCTTTTTAAAAGTTGAAAAATGACTTTTGTTCAATCTATTTACTTTTTTCGCACAGTTTTCTTTTCCACCCTCTCACCGGCCCCTCCTGTCTGAGATGGATTCGGACGGTGGCTCGTAAAGGGTAAAAAAAGTAACTTTCCCTCTTATGAGTGCAAAACCACTTCAAGGACTGCCAAAGCAGAAATGTGGGCTCGGGCGGCGGTGAACGTCTCTGCAGCAGTTGGAAGATGATTCGGTTCTTCTGTAACGCTGTAGAGCCCACTCCGCTTGCGAAACCACAATGATTCAGAGTTAATCAGAGGAAATGAGCGGCGCTGACAAGGTGTCACGGCCCGCTGCGTGATTCACAGGCACATATACGCGACGGAGTGAGGGACGCTGGGAAATGGCTTGAGTAAAAGTGCATGTTTGTGGAAGATTACAAGCTTTCACGAAGAGATCTAGGTTGCTTCTGAAGACAGGATAAAATTATGACTTACAGTTACACGAACATTCATTTACTTACACAAATTAGGGTCCTGCAGCTCAGTGGTTGGTCGCTTTGGATAAAGCATCTGACAAATGCATAAATGTCATGAAATTACAGTTATATTGCTTTTATATCGAAATGACTGTGTAGCTGTTTATATATGACGATGCATTTACACAATAATTAACAAAAATACAGAATTTTTAAAGAAAGTTGGCAACCGAACGGCAGTGGCGTCGATTGTTTCTATTTCTACAGACACCAAACCAATGCAATGGGTTCTTGTTACCAACATTCTTCAGAATATCTTCTTTGTTCTGCGGAAGAAAAAGTAAATGAGTAAATGACGACAGATTGTAGGGAGGAATTATCACTTTGAAGTACAAAAGAAAAACCATATAACAAAGAGTTTTGCAATTTCAAATTTAAGAATTCAATTTTTTTAATTTTGCCTGTGAACATCTCCATGTGTGTGGGATTTCTGATGGGGCAGCAGATGGGTGGAGTAAGACACCATAGTCCTGCGGTCCCACAAACACACACTTCTCATCCCTGTCTGTCATTAACTGTGATTGATGGTTCTGGGATGGAAAAAGGAAACGTGGACAGCCATTTGCTGCGGCTCTTAGGGAGGATTAAACCAATCCAAACTAAGTGAAACTAGATATGATTTTCGTCTGACCACATGTCTTATCTAAACAACGCTCTGCAGAATGTTTAACAAGCCTCTCTTGGATCTGATTGGACAATAGTGACATTCTAAAGTCAAAGACTGCGATGATGAATGGCTTTACTTTGTAAGGGAATGATTTCTTTTGCAGGCATGTTGAATAAAATGTGAAGTGGAAGTCTGAAAATCTTTGTAATACAGAGCCAACTTGGCAAACTCAGATGCTAAAGACAAAATGTGAAACTAAGGGATAATGACATGTTGAAACTGTTCATCATTTGCTCATCTTAGTTGTTTAGACGTGTATGTCTTCATTGTGCTGAACACAAATAAATATAAATGAGTATAGGTTGGTCAAAACTGACTCTCGTCTAGGACAAAAGGCCGCTCTTGGAAGTCAAGGGTTAAACGAATAATAGATCTGTTGTCGTCTTGACAATCATCAGTGGTGTATATAATGAAAAACAAACATTTTATTCAATCATGTTTTTTTATTAAGGATTTTAAATAAGTGAATTAGGGTAATATGTAAATGTTTGCAGTCTTTCCAAGAACGTGTTGACTACATATAAAGATAATAAATCCAGCATACGTTATAAGAAATTAAATTTATGAGGCAGTTAAAAGCGCAGCAATTCTCACCCGTGATTCACAGCATTACGTTTCATAACATCTTGAAGGAATCATGGGGCACAATGTGCTTTAGGTTAGTGTAAATCATTACAGAGAATGTTTCAATTGATGAGAGATCTGATGAGAGATCTGACTTATTATGGCCACAAAATGCCCCATTAGAACGAAAGACGGTTTGTGGCAGACCAGTCCCGCTGTAAAAAAAAAATATGAGTCTTCTCATTAAAGACACGTTCAGTTTGACTAAATGCTGTTTTATCTGCATTCGTCCACACTTTACACCACTGCCCTAGCTAGGTATAAAATTACAAAATATCAATCAAACACAGATTATGTTTCTGTTAAACAAGGGGCGAATTCAGATAGTGTTGTGTAATAGCTCCTTGTGTTGTTTACCAAGAAATGCTTTGAAATGATTCCAGAAACACGCAGATAAACACCATGGGATGTTCAAAATGAAGATGAAGGATAATCCTGGTGTTAAGTAAGGTTTCTTTGGTCACGAGTGTGCGGGGAAAAGAGTAAACAGATGAAAAAATGAAAAGAAACAAGTCTGTTTAACAAAGATAAAATAAATAAAACAGCGCAAACTATCCTCCTGCCTCTACCAACGCAAAACAAACACCAAATCCAATTTCTGCTTTATTTATATATATATATATATGTGATGTTGCATAATTTCATCACCAACATTATTTACAAATGTAAGTGATGTTTCATCCTAAATGGAAATTCTGGTTTTATTTACTTACTCTTTTGACATTTGAAACCTGTTTGATTTTCCTCTTGGAACACAAAAGAAGGTATTTGGAAAAATGTTGGGAAACCATTGGTCCCTTTTGGTTAACTTGCAACAATTTTTGTCACAAACATAATTCAAAATATCTTCTTTTGTATACTACAGAAGTGGGTAAATTTCAATATATTTTGGGGGGAATAAACCCACCTTTTTCATTTTAATTCAAATTTGATCCTATTTATGCTCAAGGCAACATCACAAACTAGCTTGGACTGTGTTGTGATCCCATTTACTTGAATTACTTCCATGAACTACTTCTTGTTAAGTTTAGCACTGAAATGTAGCCTTGAGCTTACAGTTGATTGTTCAATGTCAGTAATCATTAAATATGACAGGCTTTGACACTTTCAGTGTAAAAAACCTTTAAACCGTTGTGACGTGTCATTAATCAACTCTAGTGTAGATGGCTGTGCTTATGTCTGAAACGCTGCAGTTTGTCGATGTTTGTAGGGGCCGTTAGCACGGGCCTAAAGAACTCAAGTACTCAACAGTACACAACAAGTGCTCCGAGTGTTTCTTACAGAACCCAGACCTCAGAGTCAAATCCAAACCAGCACCTTACATGCATCTGTTACTTCTACCATTTACTCAGGAACTTCAGCTATGGGAAAAGCGTGACCCGAGAGCATCATTTAGAGATTATTTTCTGCAACTAAAACACCTACTGAACAACAATTAAAATCTATTACCGAACATTCATGACGGGAAAAGATAAAGTGGCAATTGCTATTATAGGAATTCATCGTTTACTCACCCTCTTGTCTTTTTTTCAAACCTGTCTGACCTTCTTTTGCAGAAAACATTAGAAGATATTTAAAAGAATGTTGGTGCTTGCACACATTCATTTGCATTGGTTTTGTGACCTTACATTAGAAAGATTGGGTGCCACTGCCGTGTGGTCACAAACTTTCTTCATAATATCTTTAGTGCTGTTGATAAACTAACAGCAGTCGCGTCCTTTCACTTTTGATGTACCGAAGCAGTTCCCGACAGTTTTGAAAAGATCTTCTTTTGTGTTCTGCAGAAGTCAAAATCCTACAGTTACAAGCAGGTTTTAAAACACAAAAACAAGTCATCTTGGATATTTATGGAAGGCGCTGCCCCCTGGTTTAATAACACTGGACCAGAGTAAAAAAAACTAACACTTTAATTACATATTGTGTTCCTAATTGCTGATAGAATTCAATCCTTGATTTCACACAGCTTGCTGTATTGCATGCTGGGATTTCTTTGTCCTTGAGGACGGCATGGAATGCTATAGAATTTGGCAAAAAGAAGCATGATTGTGCTGGCTACTGTCTGTAACCGCCCCACCGTCTGGAATGAGCCTATGATGCCTCGAAATATTGCCAAAATAAGTAGGCAGTTTTGGGATTTGCAACAGACAGATAGAGAGAACGAAAGAAGGAAAGAAAGTAAATTAGCCCGATGTTCCTCTGTGGTTCCTGCTTCAGCGATAATAGTCCTAATTTATCCTCATAATATGGAACATATGTGCATGTCAGCAGCGTTGGCTACAGTTCTAACAGGTCACGTGACCTCAGTGGGTCAGTAAACGGCAGGGGTCCGCCGTATGTGTTTGTGTGAGCTTGTGTTAGGGCCAGACTGCAGACTTGAGTAAAGTAACAGGGCCTCAGGGGCTTAAACAGATTTACTGTCTCTCCTATGAGCAGGAAACATCCTTTACATTCATTTACACCAGTGACAGCAGGACTGTAGACCACAAGACCGGTCCTTGATTTTAAAACGGAATATAAGGTAAGCTACCTTTAAAGGAAACATCAATCACACAACCATGAGAAAAATAGTAAAAACTATGAAATCGCCACCTAAAAGCTCATCATGTTTCATAACCCATAAGCTGGCACATCCCATAAGAACTTGAGGCCTCGTCCTATTGTTTCTTGTCGTTGCCATGTGGTTTTCGTCTCTCTCTCCATGTACTCGTAGTCTCCCGGAAGACATTCATCCTCAGGCAGTCAAACTCAGATCTGTTTGAGGAAACACAACTGATCGTGAAACGGGCGTTGGTTCACATCTTCATAAAAACCTGCTTTAGTCCGCTCTGTCTTTTATGAGGTGTAATAGATGTGCGTCTGTCTTATGCCATATGAAGACTGCATGTGCATCTGTCTCCCAGAAAATTTCACGGATCACACACAGATGAACAAAGCCGATCTCAGATCTCCATGTTATATGATGTTATTTATTTTTTGGGGTTGCTTGAGAACTGGGTTTAAAGAACGCTGGTCTTGATTTAAACAAACACACACATAACATTTCTCCCCGCACACAACATACCTCCTTACCAGAGGCCTAAAACAAATGTTCAAACCATTACCCTGCGTGTGTTATACTCAGCAAGTCCAGAAACCAGGAGAACCATTTCATCTCTCCTCAATGCTGCCTTACAATCAGACACCTTGGGGATTCGAAACACTCCATGATTATAATGAAAACCCCTGTGGTTTACCACAAGTTCAATCTGTGGGGATGTGTTTGCAAAGACAAGCAACACTAGTTCTATTCCTAACTTCTAAGCGTTTAAGCATTAGCAATAACAGTAACGCAATAACAACCATAGATGCATATATGTAAGGGATGCACCGATATTTGTGCCATTAGTTCGTATCAGCCGATAAAATAAATTGTTCATACCAACGGACGAAATTTTAAAAACAGCGGATCAGTGCCGATATATCCTGTCAAACAAAAGAGGACATGAAAATGTGCTCAGGAAACAAATAAAAAAATCTAATGTATGATATCAAAAAACATTTTATGAATTAATCACATTTAGATATTAAACATTAAAGTTTATACGTGTTTATATAACCACCGAAATACTGATATCAGCATATATAACTGTATAGAATCGACTATCAGTGGAGAAGAATTTTCTCATGTAGACATTTTTTTTCACATACTGTATATTTCGTTGAGGATTTTGTTGTCGCAGAAAAAAATCAACCCACACAGCAGCTGAAATTAGTTGAGTTGGAGAATGAGCCTATTTCCAAAAAAAGCAGAGTGTTCCTTTAAAGGGTCTTACAGAAAATAGACTATTAAGTTCCTCCTGGACTTCATTATAATGAAAGTCCTGTGCTTGCTTGTTTGTTTTTGGTCCTTAAGTGCAATACATTTTGATTGAAATGAGAAAAGTGTAAGTGCCATAGCAACTTTTTAGTTTACTCACTAGCTAGCTGGGCTTCGGGCAACAGTACATCCCATTAGTTTGTCATACATTCATAAAAATAGGGTTGCAGACACTCAAATTGCTCTTAAATGTACACCAACAGTCAATAAGCATATATGTATATATTTCTATAATGATAACAGTCAACAGTACCGTAAACACATACAACAACTAGGGATGACAGGTGATTAATCATAGTTAATCACAATTCATCACATTCAGAATAAAATGTAAATATATAAAATGTTAAAGTCATAAAAAATGTCAAATGTATATATAATAAATATAAATGAATTAAACATGAACAAAAATACGTTTGAATATTTCATAAATGTATTTATTTATTTTAAAAGTGTGTTTGTTAATGAATACAAAATGAGTAAGCATAGTACACCAATTTATTTATATCGTTAAACAACCCTAAGAAAGATGTGAGCCATATCAACAATACTGTGTTATAAAAATGTGGTGGTCGGCTCTTTTTGACATGGCCAGTTAAGAAATCCACTTAGCAATCTCATAGAAACGTGTTAAACATATGAGCATAACAAGAAAAGCTTATGTGACTAAAATTTTGGGTGGCACATCTGTCCTTCTGATCAAACACAGCAACCCTTATTCTGCGTATAGCCCGGAGGAATTCTCATATACACGTGAGAACAAAGGTTCAGCTGTCAGAGTTAAAACAGCTTCACATCAGCGACTCAATGAAGTGCTTAACCCACAACGAGAAGCTGTCGAGAATCAGAAGCTGACGTTACGCCAACAGCGCCTGCGTTGTTCGCCATCTGCACCCCCGATGAGTTGAGTCAATATTTACACTATCGTTATGTAATACATCTATGTTTAGGGGCATCAGGATTCAAACTGGATCCCATTTACTATTAGCGTACTTGCACATCAAAAAAAGTATGTAATCAAACTGCAATAACTTTCAAATTATGTGTAGAAACACATGTTTCTTCATTTGGTAGTACACAATGATTCTCTTTAGTTGGCAGGTAAGTGACATCATACCGACGAGGTGTTTACGGACAATTCTGGTTTCTCGCACTGCAATGGCAAACGTAACGCCAGCTTCACAGCATTCCGTAAAGAAGGCCGCACACACACCGCTCTAGTCAAAACACTTCTGTAAAATCTCTGGCCATGAGCTACTGCAAAGCAAACACAAGCCTCTGCTCCTGTGGAGAGCAAAGACGGCCCTTTATGACGTCAACACATTAAGACATTTTTCGGTAGCGTAAGAGAAGAGTAGAGTTTGGTGTGCTAATCCAACAATATAATTAGAATTAGTGATATTTCCGCCAATAATCATATAACTTGAATTACTCTCTTCACTCTGCCGAACACAAAAGGGGATGTTTTGAAGGAAGTTGGCTACCACACAGCAGCGGCATCCGTTTACTAATGCAAGTTAAGGGGTACCAGTTAAAACATTCTTCAAAATATCTGCTTTTGTTTATTGCCGAAAAAAGAATGTTAAACAGGAAATGGATAAAGCTACACGCACTTCCCGTACGTGCATTTATTTTTCGTACTTTCGTTTCCTCCTCGACAAATCAAACCTAAAACAAAAGGCGCGGGACATCGCAGGAACCTTTCTTCTATTTGTCTTCAGAGTATTTTGGGAAGCATTTTTGCTCTTTACAAGCACATTCATTATTTCTGACTCACGCGCACACGCTGTTTGGATTTAAAGGTTGGGATGGTTTAATTAATATCAATGTCAGTTGCATGCTGCGGAAACAATTCCCTCTGAACAGTGTGCATGTGAGACCGAGAAACAAAGAGAGTGTGAGACAGACGAAGAGGGAGGCGAATCCGAATCAAATGTGCTCGGGGAATAGTTCTGAATCTCTCCGGGTTAAACGTGCTCTGGTTCCTATAAAACACAAGAGTGTAGTTTCCTGCTCCCGAGAAACCTCAGCTCAACGCTTGGAATAAACCCAGCTATCATCCTGGCTGCATTCCTCAACCTCTTTCATATTCCTCTGTAGGAAAGATACTCCCTTAATGCTGGCTTTAAAGGGTCCGTGACATGGAAAACAGGATTTCTTGTTCTTTTGGAAAAAGAGTTTGATCTACAACGCAGACATGCTCTGAAATCGTTCAAAACACAAAATCTCCCCAGCCAACTGAAATCATTTATCAAAACTAGGCTGCAAAAGCTTTCACACTCGAGAGGAAGTGAAGGCCATCCTAAAAAGGATTTTAACTGCTTTTAATGATGTCAAATTAGCCGTCTTTACACTTCTATATGACACGAAACCTTTTCATCTCCTGAACAACATCTGTTGCAGACCAATAAATTGTATTTCCAGTGACAAAACGAGTTGCCCTAAAGTACCATTTCTTAGGAAAGCATGATGTGGGTCACGATACTGATCTCACGATACAATTTGTCACGAATTGCTATTGCAGCAAATTAAGCTGACGGATTAGATTTAAAAATAAAAAACATTTGTTTGTCAAATTTAAAATGTTTATTATATTGAACAACAAAACAAAATTGCAATTTTAAATTGCAATATAAAATTAAACATAAATACTGTTGTCAGTCTTCACTGCTTAATACATTAAATACAGAAGAACCCTTAAACATTGAATAGTTTTTTAATGAACGGGAGTCACAGCAGCAGGTTTAAAAGCGATTTAAGAACTGTTGAATTGTTACATCCCTATTAGTTATAGTAGTAAACTTGCGGCGATAACGAAACTATAGTTCCAACACAACATCATGCAAACAAATATTAACACATCAAGTATTTAGTATTCTTAAAAGAAGAGCTTTTTTTCCGGTAAAAGAACATTTTGTTTGCATTTACTCACATTCATGTTGCCTCAAATCCTCTATGGAACACACTAGAATCGTCCTGAAGAATCTCTCGCTGCAGTTTCAATATAATGGAAGCGGATGGAGACTGGAGCTACCCAGTAAAATGAACAAAAAACATCATTTAAGTATTACAAAAATAATCTATTCAATTAGCATGTGTTAGTTTTACAGGATAAACAGAGCAAATTTCTTTCAAATACATAGAAAATTCACAATTTGCTTCTATTCAACCGTAAAAAGTTTCGAGTTACTTAACTTGGTTTTACCCACCCTCTTGTCTTTTCAAACCGGTTTGACTTTATTTGTTCCGCAGAACCCAAAGAAGATATTTTGAAGAAAGTTGGTAAATAAACAGCAATGGCACCCTTTCAGTTCTTCTGTGTGGACACAAATCCAATTTAAAGTTACCAACGTTCTTCGTAATAACTTCTTTTGTGAAGAGTGGAGGAAAAGTAACACAGGTTTGAAACGACATGACAGAAAGCAAATAAAGACAATTTTTTTTACTTCTGGGAGAAGTCAGATCATACTGCAAAATTATAAACTTATACATATTTCTGGTAGACTTTTTTTAAGCATTTGATCAAATCGTGATTGCTATATGCACATCGGCGCCATGTCGGCGCACTGCCCTCTTAGGCATCATCTCCGACCCGATGACTCATTTTTGTTTATTTTAACATCCCAAAAAAGATTTGACATTACATAAGTAACAGGAAAAACACACCTATTCACTTTTGATGTGTCATTCCTTTTATATTTCTGTGAAAATACATTTTCTTGAAATACCCGCTGAGACTTTAATCAGCACAGTGCCGTTTTTGATCTTCCATGGCAACAGCGATGCCCACAAATAGCGTGTAGTCTATATTGAGAGACTCCAGTAAAACACAGCTCTAAGATTGATGTAATTACAACCATCCCTCGCATGGCCACTACATAACCAAAGGAACACATCAGCAGCACAACCACCATTTACTATATTTAATCTAATGGCATCCCAGTGGTTTGTTTTAGCAAATCAAGTGGTCAGTTGCTGTTACCATGGGAACAAGTGTGGCACACTTTGACGTGTATTTCAAACTTCTGGACTTGAAAAATTGATAGTTTAGATGAATTATTTCTGTTTGTTTGGGCAGTGCAGGCAAAATACAAACAAACTTGTATTGTGGCGCTGGTTCAGTAATAAAATCTGATATATAAATAAGCTATTGAGGCCCAAATGTCAGAATCTAAGAGCGCCATTACAACCACATAGCAATTTACGGTGGCAAATTTCATCATTAAAATGTTGTATGGTAATAGGCGATGTAAAGATTTATTTGTGGATGCTGTAGTGAGGTCAAAGTTCATCATTCAGATGGAGGCAGATCTTCATAGCAGGTGTGTAGTGCCGCTCACACACACACACACACTGGACCACATCCAGGCCTGTTGTACAGGCACAGAGCTCATCTGCAGAGAGATCCGCTTATTCCTCATGACTGCAACCGAGAACGACAAATCATCCGGGAGCCAAACAGGACTAAGCAACACGCTAGCGATGGTTAAGGTCACCTTCGGGGAAATTTCGTCTAGACAGAATATAGCTGCAGTATAAATGTTCTTCCAGACATCTTAAGGAGATCAAACTAGATTACTTTTAAATGATTTATTGCTTTCCAATAAATGTTGAGGGATATATTGGAGGCCTAAAATGATGGTCATGAGACTGAAATGCCCAATGGTGACATTAAAATTATTTAACACTAATACGAACCAATTAATATATTAATTAATACGTAAATTAAACATTTGTTTTAACATTGAATATTTCAAAACTTTATTATTTTATATTACTATAATTTGTTATTTACTATAAAATCTCATTTAAAAAAAATTAAAACTGTAAAATCAATTACAATTATTTGAACAGCCTAAGTTTCACGCAGAACTAAAAGTTAAAACAGCAATTAAAAAAACCTGCTGGGGTTGATCTTTATTGTCCAATTTGAAATCAGAAAACATTAACAAGAGGAAACGGGCCGGCCTCTCCTTCCGTGGGAATGTTCCGGATGTCTTCCCGGGACCGGTAGGGTTTTGAGGAACTGGGGTGAGTCCGATTCATTCACAGGATGAGGAGACAGAGAACCACTCAGTTCCCTTTGAGCACTAAAAATACGGACTGAAGCAGATAGTGCCATCTGCCCTGGCAACGGTCCACAAACACACCGTTTCCCAGGGTGCAATAGCACCATCATGAGATTAAACGAATGCAAGAAAACCACATCAAAGAACTGAGCCACATCCCAGCTTGCATTCTAACTGGCTCATCACATGCCCAGACTCCAGCTTTCCCTCTTAACTACATTGCAATGTTCTGTAATTCAATTTTTATAAACATGGTTTATGAAGATTCTATATTACATATACTTGTTTATGCTACTATGGGACTGTTTATATTTCAATTGTTTCAAAAGAAACGTCGCGTTTTTTTAAAAAGCCACTTCCTGGCGTATTTTTCCACCTGCTCAGAGACGGCACTACAGATTTCTGGGTTGTCTTGGTTAACACATCTTCAACTTTGGGAGGAACACTCAGCCAATCAATGTCACTTTTTACACAGCCGTCCAATCATGGCCCAGTGGTTAAAGAGTTTGACTCCTAACCATAGGGTTGTGGGTTTAAGTCTCGGGTCGGCAATATCATGACTTGAGCAATTATTACCTTGAGCAAGGCACCGAACCCAGCAACATTAGTTTATGTGTAATGGACACGCTCCTTAAAACACTTTTTATGAATATCTTCAATAAGACTGAGAACTAAATCATAAAAGGTTCTAATAAATTAATGATTCATTTCATTAAAAGATTCGAATCAATGACTCAGTGACTCAGTGACTCAGTGAAGCAGTGACTCAGTGAAGCAGTGACTCAGTGAAGCAGTGACTCAGTGAAGCAGTGACTCAGTGAAGCAGTGACTCAGTGAAGCAGTGACTCAGTGACTCAGTGAAGCAGTGACTCAGTGAAGCAGTGACTCAGTGACTCAGTGAAGCAGTGACTCAGTGAAGCAGTGACTCAGTGAAGCAGTGACTCAGTGAAGCAGTGACTCAGTGAACCAGTGACTCAGTGACTCAGTGACTCAGTGACTCAGTGACTCAGTGAAGCAGTGACTCAGTGAAACAGTGACTCAGTGACTCAGTGACTCAGTGACTCAGTGAAACAGTGACTCAGTGAAACAGTGACTCAGTGAAGCAGTGACTCAGTGACTCAGTGACTCAGTGGAGCAGTGACTCAGTGAAGCAGTGACTCAGTGAAACAGTGACTCAGTGACTCAGTGAAACAGTGACTCAGTGAAACAGTGACTCAGTGAAGCAGTGACTCAGTGACTCAGTGAAGCAGTGACTCAGTGAAGCAGTGACTCAGTGAAACAGTGACTCAGTGACTCAGTGAAACAGTGACTCAGTGAAACAGTGACTCAGTGACTCAGTGAAGCAGTGACTCAGTGAAACAGTGACTCAGTGAAACAGTGACTCAGTGACTCAGTGAAGCAGTGACTCAGTGAAGCAGTGACTCAGTGAAGCAGTGACTCAGTGAAACAGTGACTCAGTGAAACAGTGACTCAGTGACTCAGTGACTCAGTGAAACAGTGACTCAGTGAAACAGTGACTCAGTGAAGCAGTGACTCAGTGACTCAGTGGAGCAGTGACTCAGTGAAGCAGTGACTCAGTGAAGCAGTGACTCAGTGAAACAGTGACTCAGTGACTCAGTGAAACAGTGACTCAGTGAAACAGTGACTCAGTGAAGCAGTGACTCAGTGAAACAGTGACTCAGTGAAACAGTGACTCAGTGACTCAGTGACTCAGTGAAGCAGTGACTCAGTGAAGCAGTGACTCAGTGAAACAGTGACTCAGTGACTCAGTGACTCAGTGAAACAGTGACTCAGTGAAACAGTGACTCAGTGAAGCAGTGACTCAGTGAAACAATGACTCAGTGACTCAGTGACTCAGTGACTCAGTGACTCAGTGAAACAGTGAAACAGTGACTCAGTGAAACAGTGACTCAGTGAAACAGTGAAACAGTGACTCAGTGAAGCAGTGACTCAGTGAAGCAGTGACTCAGTGAAGCAGTGACTCAGTGAAACAGTGACTCAGTGACTCAGTGAAACAGTGACTCAGTGAAACAGTGACTCAGTGACTCAGTGAAGCAGTGACTCAGTGAAGCAGTGACTCAGTGAAACAGTGAAACAGTGACTCAGTGACTCAGTGACTCAGTGAAGCAGTGACTCAGTGAAGCAGTGACTCAGTGACTCAGTGAAGCAGTGACTCAGTGAAACAGTGACTCAGTGAAACAGTGACTCAGTGACTCAGTGACTCAGTGAAACAGTGACTCAGTGAAACAGTGACTCAGTGAAGCAGTGACTCAGTGACTCAGTGGAGCAGTGACTCAGTGAAGCAGTGACTCAGTGAAGCAGTGACTCAGTGAAACAGTGACTCAGTGACTCAGTGAAACAGTGACTCAGTGAAACAGTGACTCAGTGAAGCAGTGACTCAGTGAAACAGTGACTCAGTGACTCAGTGACTCAGTGGAGCAGTGACTCAGTGAAGCAGTGACTCAGTGAAACAGTGACTCAGTGACTCAGTGAAACAGTGACTCAGTGAAACAGTGACTCAGTGAAGCAGTGACTCAGTGACTCAGTGAAGCAGTGACTCAGTGAAGCAGTGACTCAGTGAAACAGTGACTCAGTGACTCAGTGAAACAGTGACTCAGTGAAACAGTGACTCAGTGACTCAGTGAAGCAGTGACTCAGTGAAACAGTGACTCAGTGAAACAGTGACTCAGTGACTCAGTGAAGCAGTGACTCAGTGAAGCAGTGACTCAGTGACTCAGTGAAGCAGTGACTCAGTGAAACAGTGACTCAGTGAAACAGTGACTCAGTGACTCAGTGACTCAGTGAAACAGTGACTCAGTGAAACAGTGACTCAGTGAAGCAGTGACTCAGTGGAGCAGTGACTCAGTGAAGCAGTGACTCAGTGAAGCAGTGACTCAGTGACTCAGTGAAACAGTGACTCAGTGAAACAGTGACTCAGTGAAGCAGTGACTCAGTGAAACAGTGACTCAGTGAAACAGTGACTCAGTGACTCAGTGACTCAGTGAAGCAGTGACTCAGTGAAGCAGTGACTCAGTGAAACAGTGACTCAGTGACTCAGTGAAACAGTGACTCAGTGAAACAGTGACTCAGTGAAGCAGTGACTCAGTGAAACAATGACTGAGTGACTCAGTGACTCAGTGACTCAGTGACTCAGTGACTCAGTGAAACAGTGAAACAGTGAAACAGTGACTCAGTGAAACAGTGACTCAGTGAAACAGTGACTCAGTGAAGCAGTGACTCAGTGACTCAGTGAAGCAGTGACTCAGTGAAGCAGTGACTCAGTGAAACAGTGACTCAGTGACTCAGTGAAACAGTGACTCAGTGAAACAGTGACTCAGTGACTCAGTGAAGCAGTGACTCAGTGAAACAGTGACTCAGTGAAACAGTGACTCAGTGACTCAGTGAAGCAGTGACTCAGTGAAGCAGTGACTCAGTGACTCAGTGAAGCAGTGACTCAGTGAAACAGTGACTCAGTGAAACAGTGACTCAGTGACTCAGTGACTCAGTGACTCAGTGAAACAGTGACTCAGTGAAACAGTGACTCAGTGAAGCAGTGACTCAGTGACTCAGTGGAGCAGTGACTCAGTGAAGCAGTGACTCAGTGAAGCAGTGACTCAGTGAAGCAGTGACTCAGTGAAGCAGTGACTCAGTGACTCAGTGACTCAGTGAAGCAGTGACTCAGTGAAGCAGTGACTCAGTGAAGCAGTGACTCAGTGAAGCAGTGACTCAGTGAAACAGTGAAGCAGTGACTCAGTGAAGCAGTGACTCAGTGTTTTCACTACTCGTGTATTAATGTTAAGATTGCACTAAAGGGAGTCTCTGACAAACAAGGAAAGAAATTTCCAAAGTAATAAAACCAAAATAAAACTTTTTTTTACTTGGCTGCTGTGAAGTTTTGCACTTCATGCACTTTGTGTTAATGTAGGTTAAAGTATTTTTAATTCATTTAGAATGTCAAGTTGGTGAGATTTTTGTAAAGTCATGCTGAAAAAAGAAAATTATACTCAAGTTACATACAAAAGTTTGTTCACAGTTTACAGTGTATTGCACTATATTATAATGTGTAATTTATAGCAGTGTGTAGTTTATAAGTGTTGTGATAAAAGTGTGTTTTTCCTTTAATAAATCTGTTTTCTGATGATAGTGATATGCTGTGTGTTGTCGTTCACAACAAAACAATAACAATGTGTTTATAACTGTAAATTAACAATCATTTATAGATCATTTATATTTATAGGCTATATAGACAAGTCCAGAGTTAAAAAGGATTTTAGTTAAAATCCACCACAGATGGACAAAAGTTCACCAGAGCACAACAGTCCAATCTTATCTATGGTACAATACCCATCACTATCTTTGCACATCAAGAAATCAATCTGCAATATAATATTACAAATGTATTTGTCCTATCAGTACAAACTGACACACGGCAATAATTAATCATTTTCCTTGACCACATTCATGATATTCTTCAGTGTCTGTGCTGTGTTCTGATGCTGAGTGCCTCCAACATGGCGACTTCCGGTCTGATGACGCGTCGTGAAAACCCTCTATAGTAATTAAATGTCTACTAACGCTTTCCTTTCGTTTCTTCTATCAGCTAATAAACAAAAGGAAGTTATTATTTCGTGTTAAACCTGATAGTTAAGTTTTTATAATGTGAACAATGTTTTTGTTTACACAATTAAGTCAGACAATTGTGAAAAGTTATACATATCAAACATCATTATTATCACGGATAATCACATATATAACAGTAGTGACGTCACTAACAGTTCCTACCATGACATGAGGTCATCCGTTGGCGTTTTGTTGACGTCATCCAAAGTCACTAAAAGTCGATATTGATAGCCGTTGTTTTGTCATTTTAATCAAAGTCATCATTATATTATGATAATCCACAAAATAAATTCGCAGTTTCACTTTAAACGTGTCGAATTACTAATGGCTTATTCCCATCAAGCATTGCGCGTGACGTCATCAATTCAGCGCCATCAAACTCTCCACCAATTAACACTTTATTTATTTTAGTTTCAATTTTATACGGTCAAATAATTACACTTATCTACACTTTTAACACTTTAGCAGATGTTTAAATTATTTTAAGTTCGTTTTAAATTGCATACTTTCACACCATGGTATGCATAGTTTCTAAATTTTGCTTCTCCAAAATATACAAAATATAAACAAAACAATTATTAATAATGAATTTAATGATTACTAAATATATATAAAATATATAACATATAAACAAAACAATTATTAATAATGAATTTAATGATTACTAAATATATATAAAAGAAATATATAACATATATAACATATAAACAAAACAATTATTAATAATGAATTTAAAGATTACTTTTATATATAAGAAATATATAAAATAATTAATAATCATTAAATTACAAAAACTTTAAAAGATTTAAAAAGAAATTCAAGTTGTTTATTCTGTGTTTTTATATTCAAAATGGTATTAAATTGTGTACATGTATGGATTTGAATGTGTTATTATGGTTGTAGGAATGTAAAATAATAAAAGTCTCCAAACTTAAGGTATGCAAACTTTTTTTCAAAAAACTTTAATTTTTCAATGCAATGTTTTTTATATAAAATATAAATGGAATTATTCAGTTATAAGTAACCTTTTAATATCCTATAAAATGATATGAAGAATTAAATGAAGTAGGCCTTCTCCAACAAAGCACATTTACTCATTCTAATTTACCTTCTTTTCCATCCTATATAACCGAGCTGGCCTGTTAAAACAGATGTGCCTTTGGTTTTAAAAGGATGGAGTTTCGTAATGGACTCACCAACAGCATAATGATGCTCATTCACAAACAAAGGGAAAGCCGCCCGCAATTTTATCACGCAGTGAAACGTGACGGGCCTATAAAGATGATGGCCGCGTTGAGTCCTTGTAAAATGTATGGTGCACGTTGAATGCTGGAAGGAGTCGGGGGTCCTGAACACATGTGTCTCATTTAGAATCCCCTCAAAGAGTTTTAATGACTTCCAGATTTGTATACGCAGTCTGTGCTCACTGTGGCCCCTGTGTCTTTCCTAGTCGGAGCATGCTCGGTGTGGCCGACGGGATCGAGCCTCTGAGTCCTTGGGCTCCAGTTGAGCCATTTTACCACCCGTGCGGGCCGTGAACATTCCAAGAAAAACAGATCTGATGATCGTAAGGCGGAGGGAAATATTCCCAGATCATTCCATTTATTCTCTATCTGGCCTCTGTATCTGCGATGCGTTTTGAAGCCCTTTGAAGGCTGATATAAAGTAAATCACAGTCTTCAGATAGACGTCGTCTTATTAAAATTCACGGCGCTTTCTCCGCTTTATATGCTATCTGTGTTACTCAGATGTGTGCGGATAGTCTTTCCCGAACTCAGATCTAAATGTTATAACCTTTTCAGAATTATGGATTATTAGATGAGAGATTACATGAGCCTCAGCATTTGGCTCTCCCTTCTGTTGTGTTTGGCTCTTTCTGAGAGATTTATGTGTTTGTTTTTTCAAGTGTATCGACCGTGTGGTTTTGAAGGTATCTGTGAGAACCTTTCGCTGAACTGTAAACATGTCTGATGTATAACAAGCTGGGAAAGTTAAGTTTCAATTACTTTAAAGATAACTTTAAAGTTAATCTTGTTGCTTAAGATGCATCAGTGCATGAATATTCCTAATTCCCAGAGGTTTTCTAATGCCAACCAATCTGTTTCGTGTCATTTGTGTTTGTGCAGCTCTCTAATGTTGTTTTGTTTGCTTCGTATGTTTCTGTCACGATTTCTAACCTGATGTGGCTTAAAACATGAATTTTTCATGGAACACAAAGAACATGTATTCGTTTCCATAGTGTTGACTGGTTACCAACGTCTTTCAAAATATCCTCTTTTGTGTTCTTCAATTAAAAGAGGAATAATTCATGCAAGAATGTTCATTTTCATCCATTAACACTTAAAACAAAACACAATTGTTAAATTTGATAAAAATGGATTAGTTGTAGCAATAGTATTTTCACAGTTAATTTACACCAAGAGGAAGTTGAAAATCTTGCATGAGTTATACGGGATGCAAACAGGCACACGCTGACCTCATCTGACCCCTGACCCTTCACCACTGTTTGAGCACTGTTCCTGTGAGAACGTTCCATTGCTGGATTCTTCCCAGAATTCCATGCAGGGGTTTCCCAGTGAGTCTGACTGCATGATATCATCATAGACGCCGATGCTGTGGCCTGTGGGAAATTTTATCAGGAAACAGGGACCTCCTTGACATACAGCCCAGGAGTGCTGAGTATAAATGTGATTTAATAAAAAGAGTTAAGTCACGTCGGCGCTTCATGACAGGTGGCTCCATTAGAACAGAGTCGAACGTTACTACGCCACGATCTGGGAATCCTGCAACAAAGCAGTTATATAAACATTCTCATGGGGCCAACGGCGTTCATCTCCGGAACATTTTCCTCTGTCGTTTTTACACAACAGCTGACGAGACAGCTGGGAACGTTTTAAATCCAAACTTCCATCTGCTGCACGTCTTCCCACTTCCAGATTCACACGTTACTGGCGAGCGTCATCGCTAAAATATTACTCACATAAAAATATATAACTTTCTCTTTGTATTTTCGCAGCTTCCTATTTTGGAGACAGCTACTGCCGGTTAGATGCTGTTCAAGACCTGTCGAGTTTTCAGGTGTCGCTTCAGTTTAAAACCAGCAGACGTAGTGGTTTGCTCCTGTTGGCTGCGGGACACCGAGATTACCTCTCGCTGGAGCTCTACAATGGCAGATTGCAGGTGAGACGTCCAGCTGTTATGCATGATGCACAGAAAATGCTCGTAGGTTCGAATCATAGCCAAGTTGCAGTGCGAGAATCATTTCCTCTACTTTCACAAACACTCCTAAACAAGCTGTCAAAGGTTGGGCCAATCGGAAGCCAAGTACCTCACAAGACGATGTCTTTAGTTCTTTTTCAGAAATAATCAAATCCCAGACTGATTTATAGTTTGGTCAAATGAATGCAAACTCTTTTTGTTCTCATGGCCCAGAATAAGTAGCACACTAAGGAACTCTCTTGTGAGTTTTTATGACGGTATGCGGTCAGAGGGATGACTCAGTTGTGCTTCCAGTTGCACCGAGACTGGATCTGCATGGTTTTTAAGCTAAATGCCATGACTAGAATGAGTTACTGAGATATTTCTTCATCTGCAGCCTCACAGGAAAATGGCTCCCGCTCTGCACATATAAACACATTGGAACTGCTGCCATTATGTTGCAATATGACACAGTAGCGTGACTGTTTCATCAGTAGCAGGATTTGTCATTAAAAACGCATTTCCACCGCCACAATTCACTCACTTTTAGTTTTTCCATCATCATCTTTGGAGGTTTCGGATGTGAAATGAGTTTGGTGATGTTTTCATTTTAAATGACTGTGGTGTTTGAAAGTGCAGACTAATCAAACAAAGCCAGTGTCGAATATTTAATGCATGACATTCATGATCATATGCGACTACAATTCTCAACAAATAGTGTAGTTCTTAATTAGTTTCTTCATCTTTTTCATGAGAAAATTTGCATACGGTAAATGTACTCAAAGTGTATAAGGTCATTTTTCTCTCTAGTTTAAAAGAACGTATGTATTAAAGTTCCCAAAAAATTGAGAATGGCAACTGACCCCTTTCACATGCATTGGTTTTGGTTCACTACAATATAAGTGAATTGGCGGCACTTCTGTTTGGTTACTTACCTTCTTTAAGGTATCTTCTTTGATATCTCTCTATTGGATCTTCAATGATTTTATTAAATCTCTGTAAAGAAACGAAAAACAAGTTTTAAATATAGATCTATATGTCTAACATTATAGTTGGCTCAATTATGTGTGTATCTGTGTTTCTACAGGCAAGGATAGACATGGGATCCGGAGAGCAGGTTCTGACCTCTTCAATGGGTCTGCAGCTCAATAATGTTCTTGACCATCATGTATCCCTCATTCTAAGAGACTCCAAACTCACAATGGCTGTTGACAGTCTGTTTACCACCTTTATTCAAATGGAGAGAGAGGATGAGGACCTGAACATCGACCAGGGTGTGTTCCTCGGAGGCGTGAAAGACCTGGATGTGGATTACCTGAGCACAGCTGTGCCCTCCTTGCGAGGCTGTATGAGCAATGTCAAGTTTGAATCTCACGACTTTGATATTCTGGAAACAGCAGCCACTGTTTGCTATGACACCAAAGAGACTTGTAGCAGTGAGTTTGATGCAGGAGATGGAGAAACCACCAGCTTCATCAGCCCCGAATCCTTCATATCTTTCCCTACATGGACCAGGAGCAGCTCTGACTCCCGTGTCCTGGAGATGCTGATGAAGACAACCATTGAGGATGCCTTGTTGGCCTTTCACCCTGGACAGCGGGAAGATTTCATTGCAATTGGAATGATGCAAGGGTTGCTTAAAGGTGTGATTGATCTGGGCAGTGGAATACATGTGCTGAAGAACACAAACGTAAGAGTAGATGATGATCAGTGGCACAGGGTAAGAATTCAATTAGACCCCAATGAGTTCCAGATTAATGTAGACAGTGAAATTGTTTCTCTTTCGCTAAATGGCTCGGAAAAGCTAGATCTTGTGGGGAACCTTTACCTGGGAGGCATTCAAAAGAAGATGAAGGATGTGTTTCAGGATGATTACTTGATACGTTTGGAGGAGGAAATTACAACTGAATCTTTTATTGGATGTTTAGGAGAAATTAAGGTGAATCAGAAAGACCGAAGCCTGCAGGATGCTCTGATAACTAAAGACATCCACGTGAAATGTGAAGGGGACTATGACTACTCTGCTTACGATGATATAGAGACACAAACAACACCTCCAGTTAGAATCACATATGTTGATGTCAATCTTGATGAAAAGCACTGTTTACCTACAAAGGACTTGCCAGAGATGTTCCACAATGTTTCCAAGCTCCTGGAAGTAACTCCACTGCTGGTTCCCGAAGGTGGAGAGGCTCTTATCGACATTGTAAACCTAAACCCAACATTCAGTCTGCAAGCGGCAGGTGTTCGTCAGTCTCAGATTATTTTGACTCTGCAAAATGATCCTTGGTACGGTCTGATAGAAATGGACACTAACACAAGACGCACAAAGAAATTTACCCTTCTTGATGTCGTCAACAAGAAAATTAAGTATCTTCATGATGGCAATGAAAAGTATAACGATCAAATTCAGCTGGAAGTGATTGCACATGGAACTAGCCTCCCAGAGTGTCTAAGCGTGGCACATCATTATATACTACCAGTGGAGATCCTACCCGTCAATGATATTCCTCAGATCATCGTGGGGGACATCTCCGTCACAGCTAACGGACGCACACGTCTAAGTCCAAATCTCATCCGAATCTCACATTCAGATAATCGTTGCGACAACATCAGGATCACAGTCACATCATCAGAAACACCTGCTGGATATCTGGAGGATGCTAACCAGCCAGGAATCAGCCTGACAGAATTCACCTGCAGACAATTAAAAGAGGGCAACATCTACTATGTCCACAATGGAGGGGCAGTGGCACAACTTTCTCTTGAAGTCTCGGATGGAGATTCGATCAGCTACTCATCCACATTTCAGTTGTTGATCACCCAACCACAGATGAATCTGGTCAACAATACTGGCCTTATGCTAACACAGGATAGCGCTGCCTCTATTGGAATACAACATTTGGCCATTTCTGCAACTCCAAACACCGGAGACATTGTGTATTACATCACTCAGCCACTAAGATATGGAGAATTGCAGTTGATCTTAAACAGTGAGATGCCAGAGACGGTTATGCAATTTCATCAGTCTGATTTGGAACAGAACCGGCTGATGTACATTCCCTACACCTCAATGGACTTGGAGAAATTAGAGACAGAGTTGATTCATTTCAATGCACAGCTTGGGCAGGCCATTCTTAGAAACAACACCTTTATCATTAAGATCATGCCCAGGCATTTAAAAATGGTTAAAATGGGTCCTCTCCAAGTTGACAGTGACAACCCTAAAGTCATTGGGCCTGAGGAATTGCAAGCCGTTGGGGGGGTGGCTAGCAAGATCGATCCGCGATCAATTACGTACACGGTTCAGAAAAGTCCAGCTAAGGGAGTCTTGCTTTTCCTTGATAAACAGCTTTATGAGGGTGAGAGCTTCACCCAGCAAGACATTTTGAATAGTAATGTTAAGTATAGCCCATCTGTTGCATTTCTTCCAATAGGTAGTCATGTAGAGGATCAATTCCAGTTTACTGTGTTTGCAGACAATCAAGCCACCCCGTTATACACATTCCCTATCAAAATATGGCCTGGTTTTGATCCACCTGTCTTGACTAATGAGAAACTTGTGGTGTTGGAGGGCAATGAGAACATTCTAAACAAGGAATATCTCTGGGTTCAGACCTCCAACTCAACAAACTTTGTGTATAGAATAGTCGAAGATCCCAAACACGGTCGTCTAATCAGAGGATCCCCGCCCGGGGTGCAAAGATTTGAGGGTGCCATTAAAGTGTTCAGTAATGAGGATCTTCTCTTGAATAGGTTGATTTACAAACACGACGCATCCGATACCAGCCATGACCAGTTCACCTTCCTAGTGTTTTATGCCAGAGATGGCAATGGAGATGGTGATGAGGTATTGAGTCAAGTGTTTCACATTGCAATACAATCAAGGAATGATCATGTCCCTCAAAGGGTAATCCATAAACCTTTTAATGTAGTCAGAAACGGACAGAGGTTATTGACTACTGATGACATCCTCTTTAGAGATGATGACTCTGACTTTAATGACACCCAACTGGTTTACGTCCGAGTGGGAATCCTCTCAGGAAACATAGTATCATCAGCAGACCCTACGCAACCTCTTTACCGTTTCACTCAGGCTGACCTGAGGGATGGAAAAGTTTTGTTCATCCATCACGGGGCCGACCGTGAACGATTCCAACTTCAGGTATCTGACGGTTTCCACAAGACCACCACTGTGCTTCAGGTTCAGGCGGGTGACCCTTATTTGCATATAGCCAACAATACCATGGTGGTCATGGACCACGGCAGCACCAAAGTGTTAAATACCAGTCTGCTTAGCGCCGAGTCCAACATGGACATTAGAAGTCCCACTGAGATCTACTATGTTGTGACTACCGCTCCCAGTGATGGACGGATTATAGTCAGCGGAGTTGAATCGTCAATGTTTACTCAAGAGGACCTTACAAAATGTGTGGTTTCTTATGAACACAGTGACCAGAGTCTTAGTTCCAAAGATTCCTTTACTTTCAACGTCCAAGCCAAGGGTTTGTCCACGGAGGGCACTTTCAAGATTAAGATATTCAAGAAGGGTTATCTATCGGAGCCTGAGGTTTTGGTAAACCAGGTGATCATCGCATATGAGGGAGAACATTCTGTTATCGACCAAGACCATCTGAAGGCAAGTCGTCTATTTTGAATGTATAGTAGTTCCTAATACAGCACAAACTTTGTCTGAAGTGTATTCATAATGCTTGTTCACCGTATAACGCAATTTAAAATGTAGCATCGGAAGATCCAATTCACAAAACATTATTTACACAGACATTTGTTCCGCTCATGTGTCAATTTTTTGGTCTTTACTCTAGTCCTAAAAATGTTTTATACGTATAAGCTGGGAGTTTGCCGCGTCAAACGAGGTTGCAAAAGAAAGATACTCACATAATTTGAACAATTAAGAGAGCAGCATCTCATAGGGCAAATATTTTGTCTCTTTGCATTCTCTGAGTGTATTCAAAAGCTGTGTGTTACAGTCAAAGAAAATTTCAGAACTGCATGAGCACTGCTCAGAAACTCTTTAAATGATGGGCTTGTAAATCCATGCAGGATCTGCTTTGAAATTTGAAGGGAAAAGTGTTCAGATGTATTTTAGCTTCTTCATGTGCTTTATGGTTTGTGGTTTACGCTTCATTGGTTTTATGTTAGTAATAATCTAAATGTTGCAGACGAGGAAATTCTACCCCATTGGTCATTTGACAGTAATGGGTATGAACTGCTTTGCAGTATTTGCATCGGTATTTGAGATTTATCACATACTAAAAACTGTTTCTTGCGTAAATCTCATTTACTGTATTATGTTATTCAGAGCCATTTAATATATATTTATTTTATACTTTTAAAGCGATGATACATAATAAGCCTGACTTAAAAGGATTGTACATGCCCCCAAAAAAAACTTTTATTTTGTTCCTGTGTAACTTTCCTTTCGTGGAACACAAAAGAAGATATTTCGAGAAAAATCAGGGATGTTTGGTTTCCAACATTCTTTAAAATATCTTATTAATTGTTTGCAATGACATGAGGGTGAATAAACAAACTCATTTTCATTTTGGGGTGAACTATCCCTTTAAAGTAAGATGGACGCTTGAAATTAAATATTGTTTTCATCCTTATCAGGTGGAGCAAACCGACATCCTCCCCAAAGAGATGGTGTATTCAGTCAAAGAATTCCCTCGCCTCGGTCACGTGGTCAAACTCATCAACGACTCAGACAGCACGGCATCACATATCCTGGACTACATTCAGTCCTTCACACAGGAGGAGATAAACACGGGCAGAATTCATTACGTGTCCACCTCCCTTCAGGGCAGGGACCACTTCACCGCCGATGTCACCAACGGTTTCACCACTGTTGAAAATGTGGAGGTGCAGGTGGACGTCGTCCCACGACTCATACCTGTCCAGGTGGTCAACCTCACTGTGAGGGAGGGCGGATCCGTGGCGTTGACCCAGGAGATTCTGAATATCACGCACCCCTTCTACAGGCCCTTGAGCATCGACTTTATTATGGAGGAAGCGCCTCAACACGGAGACATCAGATATGCAGAGGACGAGGACGGGGTTGTCAGCTTTACCTGGGCAGAGGTAAGTCTCCCTTTAGAGCGAATGTTTCAACAGAACTTAAACTTAGCTTTTCATCCACATTTTGATGTGTTAAAAATCATGCAGGTTTGGCATAGACGGGAGTAGAACCGTATTTAAAGGAATAGATCACACAAAAATGAAAATTCTGCCTTGAATTGCTGATCATCCGGTTGTTCCGAACCCTAAAGTATGTTTTCTTTTAGTTGAACACAAAGAAAGGTCTTTTGAACAATTGTATTTTTCTAGGGCATTATTGACGAGAAAAATATATTGTATAATGTTTTTTCTAGTGTGGTAGTTCAGGGTGCCCTTAAAATCTCAATTCTCCCAGATATATCCTTTTTTGACTAAGAAAATTCGGTACCTTTGACCATCGTTATTTTCTTTTAACTGTGATAGTCAATGGTGCCCCAGAAATCCCAGTTGAATTACATTCTTCCAAATTTTTAGATTTTGGTTCAACCTAACACATTTATACAGGTTTGGAAAAATACAAGAAATAAAAGTCTTCTGGGACACGTTTGACCTCTGTAGAAAAACAATACTACGGTAGTCAATGGGGCCCAGAAATCCCAGTTGCCAACATTCCTCAATTTTTGTTCATCCCAAGGCATGTATCCTGGTTATGAAGAATTCAGAAAAGCAAAAGGTACTGGGACCTTAAACTTTAACGTCATGACAGTCGATGATGCCTCAGTTGCTAACATTCTTACAACTTTTTCTATTTTCTTACTACCAAACAAAGTAATGTTTACAGGTTTGGAACAACCTGGGGTTGAACATTTCAAGACAGAATTATTTTTTTTGATAAACCATCACTTAAATCCTCATTTGTAGTGGGAACAGCTAATGACGGTGGGCTCATTACAGGATGTTTGTTCTGCATTGTTTGTACTTTGTGTTCTGGAAATGAGAGTTAATTCTTCTCCCAACAACAGAGCTGCCACAGGAGCTTTCATTGGCTTTAATTAAAAGGACGCACAGCGGCACGTAGTGCTTTCAAAGAGACTGCCACCGTGTTCCCCACATCAGTAAAGTACAATCAGGCGTAAAATAGCATGTTCCGCATCTTAATTTACAAGCCGGTCGCAGAAAAACAGCCATCGAGACGGACCTGGATCGCGCCGCTTTCACTTGTATGCGATCAGAGATGCACGCTGTGTTTCAGGGGCACAGAGAAACACTTTCTCCAACTCTCTTTTGAGAAGATTTTCTAAGATTTCTTTGTTTCCAATGGGTGCCTGAACTACTGACTACTTTGTGTTATGATGTTTAGTGGAGTGGCCTAAAGGTCTTCTAGTGGAAAAATGAGAAGGGAAAATCTGCTTGTAGAATGCATACGCTGTTGTTTGGAGAGAGCGGTTAGTTGTCGGTCTTATGACTTCTGTTCCAACATGATGGAAACTCTGACTGCGCTTCCTCGCTGCCCCGGGCCAGAATAAACTGCCCGTATATCCCAGTGATGAAGCATTCGCACCATCCCGCCAGGCTCAGACTGGCGAGACCAGATCAGATTTACTCGGGAACCGTTGTTGAATCAGCGTTAAGATCAGTGATTATATATTTGGAAATATGAGTTCTTTTTTAATCTTTCAAAAAAAGAGCAAGTCGTATAGGATTAACGTGGGGGTAAACAATTTCTTTTAAGGTGTGCCATATCTTCTTTAAAATTTGAAATGGAATTTAATTTTTAAAACTGGTTCATGCTTTATTATTTCTGCAGAACACAAAACAGATGTTTTGAAGGATGTGATAACAAACAATAAAGGGTCATTGTTATGTCAGCACAATAAAGTATTCGGATCACCGCATTCTTCAAAACATCTGCTAATTCTTTTCCTTTATTGGAGGAGTCATGGCTTTGTGGACAGAGAGTTCTAACCTCAGGGTTGAGGGTTCAAGTCTCGTGCCTGGTAAAATCATGACTTAGGTGCCCTTGAGCAAAGCACCGAACACCCAACTGCTCCCCGGGCACCGCAGCATAAATGGCTGCCCACTGCTCTGGGTGTGTGTTCATGGTTGTGTGTAGATTCACTACTGTGTGTGTTAACTGCTATGTGTGTGTTTGCGCGCTTGTGCGTGCCTGCATGTACGTGTGTATGTGTGTGTGTGTGTGTGTTCACTGCTGTGTGTGTGTTCATGGTTGTGTGTGTGCTCACCAGTGTGTGTTCACTGCTGTGTGTGTGTGTGTGTGTGTGTGTGTGTGTGTGTGTGTGTGTGTGTGTGTGTGTGTGTGTGTGTGTGTGTGTGTGTGTGTGTGTGTGTGTGTAAATACATGTGTGTGTGTGTGTGTGTGTGTGTGTGTGTGTGTGTGTGTGTGTGTGTGTGTGTGTGTGTGTGTGTGTGTGTGTGTGTACACGTGTGCGTGCATGCTGTGTGTGCACGTGCGCATGCTCACCACTGTGTGTGTTCACTGCTGTGTGTACATGTTCACTCCTGTGTGTGTTCAAAGTTGTGTGTGTTCAGAGTTGTTGTGTGGAGTTAAACGCGGAGCACAAATACTTGGCTGTGTGTCACGTCACTTATGTGTTCTGCAGACACCAAGTTTTGGGCGAACGCCACCATTTCATCCGAGTTGAACTCAACCCAGACTACTTCTGTATTCGATTAAGACCCTTGTTAGACTGACAGGTATCTAATAGAAAGAAAAGCAGGTCTCAGACCAGTCCCAGACGGAGCAGGTTGAAACACGGGCTGAAAGCGATTGATCACAGATGGGAAGTTCTGAATCGACATCTTCTGATGGTTTATGTGCAGCTGTCAGAATAACTTCATTACATGCTCTATAAGAGCTGTCACTCCACAACATAATGTGTGATGTTTTAACAGCTCTGAGGTTTTTGGAGCTCTGCCCCACGCTTCTGGACTTCTTTGTTGGTGTTTCATGCAATCATTTCTGAAATCCACCGCGAACCAGCCGAGTATTAATGCCTTCCATGTGGAGCAAATCGGCTGCTGTTCGGCTCTGGGAGCGAAATTGTTCCTAAATTAAAGATGTGTGCGTCACACTCATTACTGGACAGAATGTGGAGTTTCTTTCTTCTGTGTTGTGGAGTCAGTGGTTGGTTTGTATACTGGCAGTCAAAGCTTCCACTCCAGGGGATAGATTGTAATCACGGCCTACGGCGCGGCACAGTAGCAGACGTTCCCAACTCATTCAGATCAAAACATTTCAAAACAGCTCTGGGCATTGAAAAGAAAGCGAGAGGGGAAAAAGATTCGAGCCATTAGCATCTTACATGAAACAATCCGCGAAACATTTCACCTCCATTACAAAAATGACAACTTCCGTAAACGGTCGCCAACGGTTATCGATTTCCTGCCAAACGCGAAGATTTAACCACAGCCGAGAGAAATGAGGCATAGCTTTCCTTCTGCAAAGATTCTGTTTAGAGCTGGAACTTTAGTCATGTGGGTTAAGATCTTAAATCAGTTTTTTGTTTTGTTTCAGGGCTGCAAAATATTGAAATTGTTACTGATATTATTTTTATAACTTTTTATAAGCTATGGTTTTTCAAGTTTAATGCTGATATAGATGATCAACAGTACAATGTGAAAAGGATGTTGGTTATATCGTTTCATTCTAATGCTTTTTATATCACAGCTCTCTGAATATTTCCATTTAACTTCATTAAAATCTTTTTAATATCTAACCAATAAAAACTATTAAAATGTGCTTGTTAACTTTGAGTACACAGTATTTAACCATTTAAATTATAATTTTTTTTGCATTTTATTAAAAACTTTTAATTTGACCATCGGGGGTTTTAAAAGAACAACAAGGGTATATAATAATTTATTTTATAATGTCAATTATAACTGTTTTCACAAACATAATTCATCATTGAATTTGAGGGTGTTAATCATAAATACCATAAACATTCCTGCGTTACGATTCCACTAATTTAGCGACATGTGAAATTACATGACTAGTTAACACAAGCAGTTACATTTTAAAATAGGGCTGTCAAACAATTTATCGTGATTTATCGCATAAATAATAAATGTGTTTCTATTGTACATGTGAACTGTGTATTCATTTCTGGTTTGTAAACACATAAACATGCATTTATACATGGATTATATATATTATATCATGACATTTGTGTGTGTGAGAAATATCAAATATTAAAATGGATAAACTTTTACATATAAATTCAATACTGAAAGGTTAAATTAATTGATCTGAATATTTCATATGGGTTTTTTCTTTTATAAAGTTGATGCCATTAGTCGTTTGACAGTTCTTCTTTAAATAATGCAACTAAATTGAATGTTTAATTGAAACTTAAATTTGCGTTCTGGCAAAAATGCGTAGACCATCACTCGGTGGGGATTGAGAAAGCTGTCATCCTCAAAATAAAGGTAGATCATATCCGGAGTTTAATGCGTGGTTTTGATGCATCATATCGTAAATTAAATTCATGTTTAAATCCATCTTGATGTTACACCTCTAATCGTATTGGATATATTTTTTCATTGTTGTGAAGCAATAATAACATTATAAGCCTAACAACGTTCCACAATTTTTCAAGTCCTGTCTTGATATACGGTGGGCTCTCACACCCACCTTTCACAAACTTCTTGTGAATCCGAATCGTTTTTATCTCTTCTTTACTTTCACCAGATTTAAAGGCCTAAGTCATGTCTCTCGTTCAAAATAAGCATATTTCATCCCAAGACCTCTAGAAATCTATTTTATGACCTCCTGCCCCAGACGGACTAACACACACAACACCCGGATTCTTGGAACCGTGCGTTGACTTTGTTGTGTTAAATCTGTGATTTGTTTAAAAAGTGCATCTGACCACCCACAGTAAATCCAGGCGTAGTGTGACGGATGTATATGAAATATGTTTAAATGATGGAACGGACCAGAAAGCGGCTTGTTTACAACGCCTGTATAGACGAGCAGCTGTGTTGTTAACCATCGGGTCGGTGTTATTAGAAAACGGACAGTGTTGAGGTTAAACGCGTGATCTGACACATTGTGTCAAGGTCCACATGTGGGTCTGTGAAGACCCAAATTCACCTGTATATCACCAAAAACAAGTTATTCTGAGAAAAGGTTCAGCAGTCCACAATAGAAGTTGGTTCTCAACATTCTTCAAAATATTTTTGTGTGTTCTCAGGTCCAGCAGGGTCAGGTGTTCTACTTCCATGACAGCAGCGAGACCACAGAAGACAGTTTGTCCATCATGGCATCGGCTTTTGACATCAATCGTCGGAGTCCGTCCCTGACCATCGGCATCACCGTTATTCCTGTGAACGATGAAGCTCCCATCATTCAACGCAACACTGGACTGGAGGTACGCAGAGCTGTCCATCAAAGCTTTTCTCTTTAAAACATTAATGAGGCTTCGAGGGCGTTCGAAAAATTCCGACGGAACACAGAATGTCATTCAACGCACGCTTGATGTTGTCTGTGGTTTCTGGTTGCTGTGGAAACTCATATTTTTGGAAAACCATGACGGTGGCGAGAATTCAGCTTCTGGGCTGGGGAGAAACCGGCCAATGGGAGGCGCCGCTCGACTCCCGCAAAATGCTAAATAATGATATGTGATTTTCCACATGTGGAGGGGTTTTGATGTGTCTCTTCCACTTTGTATCAGGAATGCTTTAACGCCGCAATTTTCCATGATTATGGATGATAACAGTTTTAGATCAGGAGTTTCCAAACAGACATACACGTATACTGACACACCGGTGTCTTATTTTACAACCCAAACCAATCATTTTAATAATTTGGCCCACGTTAAATTTTAAGGGCATGTTCTGGGTGCTATTATGTGCTTTTGTGAAAGCCGGCTTTAGTTTCTTCTAAAAGCATCTTTCCTCTGCTTTCGGTGTGAAATATGACCTAGATATACTCTTCTTGAGATTCACCCACACACAAACACAATCACATGATTACACAATCACACATATAGTAATGAAGCTGTATCCAGGCCCCCGCGTACAGACACAGAGACCCGGTACCCACTCATCCGTTCACGCGCCATCACAACCGATTTCGCCCGCTTCCATTACATTTGCCACACAGCTTGGGATCGATGCTACGTCCGTTAAACATTGATTATGAAAAAACAGCAATTTCCAACACAGTTTAGATTTTATCAGGCCTGTGAACTTCTGATGTTGGATGTAATCTGTTGCTGCCACCTCGTGTGTGGAGATGGATATAACACATATCATGTTATGTAACAGTGTTTAGAGGCCTGGGAGGAACAGACGCCCTTGCTCACATGGGAGGTTTTAGGTTATTGACACACCTGACAACATATACCAGCTATAAATCTTACTAGCTATTTACACAGAAGGAAGAAACGAAGCTCAAGAATTAGTCACGCAGAATGACATGAGAGTGAATCAGGCTTATTATACCATATGTTCAAATTGACATGATATATTGTTTTTATGTGGCTTGAACATGAATATGAACTTTATGATATTTAATTTTGTTTCTGGATCTGTCAATACTTCACGGTTGTTATTTTTGCCCAGCTTCAATATTTAGTCATAAATGTAAATACGAAACAAAATGTCGGGGAATTAAAAAATATATTTTTAATTCATCAAAATTTAAATTTACCTAAATACACACCTAGATAGTTTATAATATCCCGGAGTGGTCTCTTAAAGTTTCCCAAAGATAATGATAACATATTAATAACTGTATTGTTTGTGTCCTCAACTGCTCAAAAATTGAACTCTGTTTTTAAGTGAAACAATTTACTCAAGATTAAAAAAAACATTGCATGTAAGTAAATATACTGTTTAAATTGTTGTACATGTAAGTTTAAAAGAAAAAGTAAATCTCATTATCGTGAAGTTAAAAAACATTAATCTAATAGGATTCACCGAAAATATTGGTTTGTATTTCCAATACTTTTGGTGAATTCTAATAGAAATAAAGTTTTTAAACTTCACATTCGTGCTTTCGTGAGGACCACCTTTTATATAAAGTATTTAATGTTGTGTATTATAAAGAAGTGTTTAAACCGTTAAATATTAACTATGATAACGATCTTGATATGAAATACAATATTAAATATTTTGCTATAATAGCATAACAAAAATAAAACAAATTTTATTTGTTTTAAAAATTTCTGTTGTGAGAAAAACTCGCTAGAAAGACAGAACCTTTTGGAGTGCATCTTGGGGGTCCCGAGACCCCAGTTTTGAAAAGGTCGTCCAGAAATGTTGTCATTATTTCATCGTCTTGTCATTGCAAACCCGTGTGACTTATATTTGTCTACAGAATAGAAGAAAAAGATATTTTGGAAACTATAAGTAACTGAAAAACAGTGGCACCTGTTTACTTTTATTCTGTAGACACAAACCAATGGGTGCCAGCTCCCAATAAGTATTTTTTTGTTCTGCTTCAGTCATACGGGTTTGAAATGACATGTCCTTTTGGGGGATATATCAGTTTATGGTTTTGTGTATTTTTCTTAGGACAGGACATGTTAGGACTTCTATTAGAATCCTATATAGGTAGTCTTATTTTTATATTTACTGTTATTTTTCAATATTTATTAATTATTTAGTCTAATTATTTTCAATATTATGAGTTCAACAATATTATTATATTTAATTGAAATTGTTACTTATGGAAAACAATTGTGCATGGACGTTTTATCGTTTGTAACAATCACAGTAAATGTCTTTTGTTAAATTAAAAATAAAACAATAATAATATGTTTTATTTATTAAAATACTTAAGAATTTCTTAAGTGAACCCTAAAATACTTCGGTTCCCTAGGCCCAACATTTGCCGATCGCAGCCTAACCAAATGTCATGGAGTTCCTCGTCCAATGCTTTACATCAAAGACTTAATTTGGTTTCTCTCTGCTAGATGGAGCGAGTGAAGGCAAGCAGGAACAGATCAATTTCTCCCAGCTGTATATGATAGTTTAAGAATGACAACGTCTCGTCCATTACAGATCCATTAGCCGAACATTCCGGTGCCATTTTCCCATCTAAATAACATCAGACAGTTAGTCACCTCCGCGCTCTAAAGCACAGCAACACACTTGTTCCATCGTGTTTATGGGTTTGTTTATCTCTCTGTTTACATGTTTCCTTCACAGCTTCTGGTTGGTGAGGAGTCTGAGATCACATCTAATATGCTGAGGACCGATGATGACGACACTCCCCCAGAGGACCTGCTTTACTCCATCGAGGAGCCGGCCAATGGGATCGTGGCGTTGAAGGAGTCCCCCGATGACAGCGTGGACAGCTTCACACAGGCTCAGATCAATAACGGAGAAGTTTTATTTATTCATCAGGGTGGGTTGAGATCAATATGAATTTCTTAGTCAGTTCCATGTAGAGGTTTCTCTCCTTCAGTTTGTTTTTTACTCTTGGTTTAAAAACAAAGAACTAAATCTCCTTAAGAAGTTTGCAGAGATTTGAATTCAATCTGATTTCAATGAAAATCTGAATGTTGTGCTGGTGCCTGCTCTCAGGTTTGGCATCCGGAGGGTTCAGTTTTACCGTGACTGATGGAGAACACACCTCACCCCTCCATCGCTTTATCGTCACGGCGAGAGTGCTCACCATCGCCATGGAAACTCAGGGAGAACTCATGATCTTCCCAGGTGGGATTCACACATTCAAAGCTCTTACCCAAATCTCTCCCTCTCTTTAGGATCTTACCTATCAGACACATCTGTCATTTCTGTATTTATTATTTACCTGTTCTTGAAGATAAAACGTTGCTATAGTTCATAAGGTACATCCAAAATTATTTTAAATACATAAAAAATAGGTACGTCCTTGAAAGGAAATAACTTTTTGAAATATTTACTAAACAACATATATTAACCATTTAAAGATAATGACTGTGTACTTATTTAAAATTGTGAAAAATACTTCATTTGAAAACCACAAAAAGAATTTACTTTTTGGAACACATTAAAAATATGTACTTATTTAAAAGAAATTGAATTTAGATATGTGAAAATATAAAACATATTTACCTATTTGAAAACATACCAAATATTTAGTTATTTGAATTATTTGAACCACTTATTTGAGTTGTTATTTATTATTTTAGTAAATTTATAAATAGTTTTAAATAGTTTTAGATCGTAAAAAGTTTTATTACTGAAAACTGAAACAAATATTTCCTTCTCTTTTGTCCTATCTTTCGTTCTACATTTTTGTCCAGTATGGCTGTATAACATGTTGTGTTTATAATATAAATGAAAGGTTTATTTGTTTTAATGGGCTGTTTGTTTGCTGATTTTGATCAGGGACGAGGCAGGTGATCTCTAGAGATATCTTGCAGGCTAAAACAACTGAAGACGGCGATGAAATCACATACTCTCTTTCCAAACCTCCCCGCCTGGGACGGATAATCCGACCCAACCAACTCGGACAGTTTGAAGAGATCAACAAATTCACACAGACTGAGGTAATATAAATGTTACTATTTCATTAAAATTACATTTTATCAATGGACTGCAGAGGACAGCATTACACTCACTGTCACTTAAGGCCTTAATAATAGACATGATTTACTCTTGTTTTATTGAAAAAATCTTTTTGTGTGATTTATTTATACTCCCACTTTGGTACAGAATTTATTTTAGAAATGCTCAATATGATTTTTTCCCGTGTGTTTAGGTGGATGCAGGTGCTGTGTACTATGAGCACCAGATGCCCTCCGAACCCTTTTGGGTTCTGAGAGATTCAATTGAGCTTGCTATCTCGTCTCCCCCGGCAACAGAGTTACAGCACAGCCTCCCGGTTACCGTGTCTTACTATGCTGCTCATCGAAATGTGTCGTCCCAGCTCTGGAAGAACAAAGGTACTTTCACACGCAAACTTTATGTTGATCATTTCTAATAACAAATTATTAAACAGGAAAAAACTAAATCAAAGTGTTGTCTGAGGCTTATTCAAAAAATATTTTGCAAACATTTCTGTGTTTGTAAGCATTACTTTTTAGTTTTTTTTTAAATCAAACAAATATTAAAGTATTAACCTATTTAAAAAAATAAAAATATGTTCTTATTTATATATTTATATAATACTTTTTAAAATCTGAAAAAGTTTACTTATTTAAAAATGTAACAAATATTTACTTTTTGAAAAATAAATTATTTACGTATTTTATAATATAAAGAATGTTTACTTATTTAAAATATAAAATTTTTTAATTATTTTAAAACATACGAAAATATTTAGCTTTTTGAAAACATTGTATACATTTTCGTATTTTTTTTATTTTATTACAACTTTATATAAAAGATTATCCTTCTTTTTGCTCCCATCTGTCATATCTCTCATATTTAACAGAAAAATTTGAATACATCAAATCAAATCAAATAAATTCAATCAATTATTTCATACTTTAATATGTTTGATTTTGGTTTATTAATACATTTCATAAATCAACATATATATATATTTATAATTTCTTTGGTGTCATGTTGATATTTTTCAGGCTTGTCAGTGGTGCAGGGTCAGTCTACAGTGATTGACAGTTCTGTGTTGGACGCATCTAACCTACTGGCCAGTCTGCCTGAACAGAAGCGCATGGGACAGGACATCGTATATGAGGTGCGTCAGTTTCCTGTTCACGGTCGACTGATGCTCCGAGGGTCCGACCTGCCCCGCACCTCTCCCTACTTCCTGCAGGACGACGTGGTGCGTGGCGAACTGGAGTACCACCACGATGACTCCGGAGCGTTTTCCGATACCTTCTTATTCCGTGTCCGTTTGAACCCCAGTGGCCGCATCCCCCAGGTCCAGCCCGGCTCTCTGGTCCTGGAGGAGATCTTCAGGATGGCCATCAGGCGCCGAGACTGGAACCCTCCGGAGGTATTGAGCTTGGACCGGCTTTTGGAGGTCCTTGAGGGTTCCACTACCATCATCTCCAAAGAGTACCTCAACACTGTCGACCAAGACAACCCACCTGACGAGGTCCGGTTCACCGTTTCCAAGAGCCCCGCTAATGGATATCTGATCTACACCGACACTGGAGAACAAATCAAACAGTTTAGCCAGGACGACGTCAACATGGGACGGGTCGCGTTCGTCAGCGATGGGAGTCTGTCCGACGGCTTCATGGAGTTCACCGTGTCCGACGGGAAGCACCAGACGGACCCGCACACGTTGCATATAGGGGTCATGGGGAAAACTTTAGTGTTGAACAAAGCTCCGGAGATCCACGTGTTGCAGGGCGACGATGAGACGCTGATCACAGAAGACATGCTGAGCGCCTCCACCGGAGGGACCGTGGACGAAGACGTGATTTACAAGATCACCAACACGCCCAAATACGCAGCCGTGATGGTGGACAGACGGCCTACCTCGGGATTCACGCAAAAGCAGATCAAAGAAGGAAGAGTGAGCGTACGCTTTGTCAAGTCCACATCGCCGAGAGACAACGTGGCCTTCGTGGCCCGGAGCCGAGCGGCGAATGTTTCCTCGGCCTTCAACATAACCGTGAAACCCCTGGCTAAGATGGCCCAGAATCCCCTGCTCCCCAAAGGCACTACTGTTCTGGTGGATAAAAAGTTACTGGACGCTTCACCTTTAGCCAACAAGACCAGAACTTCTCCAACCTTCAGCTTGATCCAACAACCCCAGGGTGCTCGGTTTATCAAGCGGGGTGGACCCGAGGACGGCCAACCTGTGAGCTTCTTCACTCAGAGAGAACTGGATGAGGGACGGGTGGCGCTGGAGATCTTCAACACAAGCGCCGGTCAGGGTCAAGATGAAGCCCGGTTCCTCCTCAAAGCTCACGGAGTTCCTCCTGCCGAATGCATCCTGCCGTTCCACACCACGACTTACGATCCATCTGCCTCTTACGCCGCCACTCTTCTTCAAGTCCCGCCGACCGTAGGTTCACCCGAACCCAGATGGAGGGACGACGGTGTCACTGGGGCGACTCCGGTAGTGTCTAGAAAGAACACGCTGTGGGCGATCCTCATACCCATCCTCATCATTCTTATTTTAATGCTTCTCGCTGCCATCCTGGTTTACTACCTAATCCGCCGCAACAAAACCGGCAAGCACGACGTGCAGACTGTTGCGGCCAAGCCGAAGAACGGAGACATGAGTCAGGAGACGTTCAGGAAAACCGATCCGGGCAACAACATCCCAATGTCTAACATGGACTCCAAAGGGACGGATCCGGAGTTGATACAGCACTGTCGGACAACAAACCCACCGCTGAAAAAGAATCAGTATTGGGTTTGAGACGGAGAGAACAGTGTTCTCAAGGCTTGCTTGAATCATTCCAGTGTTCTACAAAATTCTTGCATTATGATGATTTGAAATTTTACGTCACAACCTGAACTGTCACCTGGTTATTTCTCTTAGAATAAAATTAGAAATCTGAGAACTGTAAGGTACTTTTGGACAAGAACATACGTTTGATATGTTTGAGTAAGCGTTTGTATGTATGTTTAAATCAGTGTCAGGTATGTGTTTGGGTGCTTTTTAAACACACATCTGTGTTTGTGTACGTTCACAAGCCCCATTTCCAAGTGACACGTGTATTAAAATTGATCTTTCACTGTTTAAAGGAATGTTCCTGGGTTGAATAGACAACATAAGTAACATGTTTACGATTTTACATGCACAGAAAGAGATTGTTTACATGCAGCAAACGGGATTTTTGTGGTCAACACATCATCTTAAATTCTACTTGGTAAAAGACTTTGGCCTTTAATTAGGTGCCATTCACTTCACTGTACATATAATATATGTATTGTGATAGTTCACCCCAAAACTGAACTCATCATTTGCTCATCCTCTTGTCATTTCAAACCCGTGTGACTTTTTCTTCTTCCGTCGAACACAAAGAAGATATTTTGATGAATGTTTGCAACCAAAAACCTTGTTGCCCGTTGATTTCTACTGTGTCGATACAAAAGCAATGCAAGTTAATGGGTACAAGTTCATCAATCATTTCTCAAAACACCTTTTGTTGTGCGGAAGAAAAAGTCACCTGTCAGGCAGGTTTGAAATACGCAAATGATGACAGAAGTTTCATTTGGAGGGGAACTATAGATAACTTGCATTGATCCCAGAACATTCTTCAAAATGTTGTATTTTAGTCAAAGTACAGCAGTGCCATTTTAAAATCACATGGTGCCCGATGTGCCATT
The DNA here is from genome assembly GCA_033220385.1 of Triplophysa yarkandensis. Classification (NCBI taxonomy): domain Eukaryota; kingdom Metazoa; phylum Chordata; class Actinopteri; order Cypriniformes; family Nemacheilidae; genus Triplophysa; species Triplophysa yarkandensis. The sequence goes on along the minus strand of CM065658.1, from coordinate 306,959 downwards.
CTAAACCTATATTAAATAAAGTTTATTTCATCGAACATAACGTCATTTCCATAAACCACAAATTCAGTATCAAAGATGAAAACGGTCTAATCGAATACGTTTATTTTTCTTCTTATAAATCTGTATATTTTCTTAAAAATCTCTCTTTATCTTTTATCTTTAAACGCTCCTCCGCCGCACTGATTCCAGGCACTGAAGAACTGTCAGATGAATCCCAGCTCCTGATTGGCCGCAGGGATGATATGATGTCATTATTTTTACATGGTATTATTTTCCACACAAAAAAAGACACAAAATTATTACAGGGCTGGGTTTTACAATTGGTCAGAAATGTCATTTAACGTCAATATTACAGTCATCCATCTTGATCCAATGTTTTTTTATTTTGTTACATCATTCCTGCATTCTGATGTCAGAAAGACCTGGTCCGTTCCCGATGTACTGCATATGGACTCAATATCACTGTTCAATCTCTCTTAGTTTCTTCTTGTCTTTATTAAGCTAGTGTTAACGGCGTATCCTGTCGTTATAAAGGCCCGAGACCTCTCAGGATCTTCTGGATCTGTATTTCTGCAGAGCAGAACGAGATTAAACCTCACGCTCAGGATATCCAGACCTGTTGCTTCCCCCACAACTCTTTTATTTGTGTTTTACAATCAGTTTGCTTGTAAATATTCGGTTTCAGATCAGCTGACCTGTCATGAAAATCCAACTGCACTTCTCTTCTGCTTTCCGACGTTTCATTTGTGCGTGACCCTTTCCGTTTCCGCTGTTATAATTTATTTTACGTTTCTCAACGTTTAGTTCTTTTGTTGTGAACATGCATTTTATTGTGTCTGTGGAATTAAAACATGCCACAAGTCCCCAACGGTATAGAAATAAAATATTAAAAGTCTACAACGTGTTTGTTGGCCTCATTTTTGTACTTCAAGTATGTCACATTTTTATTATTATTGTTTTCTTATTTTTATGATATTTTTCATGCATTTTATTGTCATCTATTAAGAAAACCAAATGTGTGAAATTATTTTTTTAAGAAAAATGATTTTATTTTTTATTTTAACCAGCAGAGGGCGCAAGGGTGTCCATCATTCTATAAAAGTCCCTCATCATTCTTTCCTACAAACGGCCTTTGCTCTCTTCACTTTCTTGGCTCTTTCTTTGGAATTAAAACTCTGTGTCAGACTCACAACAGACCTGTTATTGAAGCTTTAATGTGTTTGTAAAAGTATTTTTTATTTGTTAAAGTTTGAACTGATCTGTTTACAGAAGTTGCCAAGCACTTTTATTTTGTAATGTTACCCATGGCGTACCTAACGTACAGACTGCACTGATTTAATTTAGCCAATCAGATCGCATTTCCTCTCCAGGGATTACATATTACATAAATAAAATATCCACATTTAAAAAATATATGATAAAATATGGCACTTCTTAGTTATAGAAAAATATAAAAGTTAATTCGATACAAATGTAGTTTGTAAATAAAATATTTTTTGATAGATTACATTATGTTAATTACATTAGAAATTAATTTAAATATTTCCATTGTAGAATTAACTCTACACAATATAAACAAGTTGATTTGTGATCACTTCCTCTCGAGTTAGTTCAAGTATACATCTTTAGTTCTGATGGACACAGAGGAAGATATTTCGAAGAATGTTTATAACCAGACAGTCATGCACTTCACTGTCTATCATAGTAACAGAAATCTCATTAAGTGTTTATTCTGTTAAATGAGATATTTGGAAGTAGGGCGGTTAAAGTTCTCACGCTCTCATTGTAAGTTTCCCAACTTTGGTTGTCAATGGGGTCCAAAAACTGCTCGGTAACAAGATCTCTCCCTAATATCTTTCTTTGTGTTTAATTAAACAAATCTTTAAAGGTTTGTTGAGGGTGAATGATTCATGACGACATGTCAACAGTCTCGGATTCTAACATAAGGATGCTTGCTTTCAAATGGCCTTCATTTGTTGTTTGTGCGTCCTTGCACGGGTCAGCCATAAGAGGCCTCAACTTTTCCTCCCGTCTGGGAGAAATCCACATAAACTTCTGTTTTTCACATCCTGCGTCTGTGTTAACATTTCCAGCTCTTAAACGAGCCCTTCCTGCTTTTAATCTGCGATTACAACATCCATGTTTCCACGTGAGGTCACTTCTGCACCCATTTCAAATATCACGATATTATTTTTAATTGGTTGAAATGTGGTTCTGATGATATGACGTTCACGCTTTTAAAGGGATTGAGTTGTTAAAGTTAAAGCTGACGTCAGTAGGAAACACTGTTGTGCCCTAGTTAGAGTCTGGTCCGGGTATGTGATCGGAGACCTGCCGTCATTGTGTCTGGATTTCCACAGCGCTGTCTGTAGGGCGATTCTGAGGCCCGGGAAATGAGGAAATGATCCACGGTAGCAGACTGAGCTGGGCCTTTAAAGAACTGAGTTCTGCTAAATCACTTAGACGGTCTCCAAACACAGAACACCAAGATTTATCACTGAAAACATAAGACTAGAGTCATTTCAAACCCCTATAACTCTTTTCTCCTGCAGAACACAACAGAAGATATTTCGAGAAATGTTGAGCATTTATGTCATCCACAGTATGAACAAAAAGCCACTGAGTGATTTCTCAAAATATCTCTTCATAGGTGAATAAACGATGATATATTTGGAAGTTTGGTTGAACGGTCACTTTAAAAGCTCTCATGGGAAGAAATCATACATTGTATTTACTGAATACTTCAGCGTAAATGCACACAGTGTTGTGGAGTCTGTTTATACCAAATGTAAACTGTAAAAGCTTCAAACATGGGCTGAGTTTGCCCGTCGCCCAGCCTTGAGTCGATCTGATTCACAGATGTTGGAAATGAGACCTGAAATCCAGAGAGAAAACAAGGACGGGCTCATGAAAATTGGGGCTGTTGTTTAAGGAGATCAGAAAGCATTTGAAGAATGTAGCCTCAGAGTTCTGAGGAAGTGACTCTTGTCTTCAGGGAACGTTGTTTGGCTTGAAGATGGGGCGGAGACAGGGGAGGGGTCTCAGGATGAGGGGGTGTGGTCTAAACTTTTCAAGTGTCTACATCTGGAGTCTCTCTCTCTCTCTCTCTCTCTCTCTCTGGTCTCTCTCTCTCTGTCTCTGTCTCTGTCTCTGTCTCTGTCTCTGTCTCTGTCTCTCTCACCCTCCTACCCTCCTACCCTCCTACCCTCCTACCCTCCCTCTGTCTCCCTCTGTCTCCCTCTCTCTCCCTCTCTCTCCCTCTCTCTCCCTCTCTCTCCCTCTCTCTCCCTCTCTCCCTCTCTCCCTCTCTCCCTCTCTCCCTCTCTCTCTCTCTCTCTCTCTCTCTCTCTCTCTCTGTCTCTGTCTCTCCCCCTGTCTCTGTCTCTGTCTCTGTCTCTGTCTCTGTCTCTGTCTCTCTGTCTCCCTCTCCCTCTCCCCCTCTGTCTCTGTCTCTCTCCGTCTCCGTCTCTCCCTCTCTCCCTCTTTCCCTCTCCCCCTGTCTCTGTCTCTGTCCTGTCCCCCTGTCTCTGTCTCTGTCTCTGTCTCTGTCTCTGTCTCTGTCTCTGTCTCTGTCTCTGTCCTGTCTCTCCCTGTCTCTGTCTCTGTCTCTGTCTCTGTCTCTGTCTCTGTCTCTGTCTCTGTCTCCCTGTCTCTCCCTCTCTCTCTCTCTCTCTCTCTCCGTCTCCGTCTCCGTCTCCCTCTCTCCCTCCGTCTCTCTCTCCGTCTCCCTCTCTCCGTCTCCCTCTCTCCGTCTCCCTCTCTCCGTCTCCGTCTCTCTCTCTCTCTCTCTCTCTCTCTCTCTCTCTCTCTCTCTCTCTCTCTCTCTCTCTCTCTCTCTCTTGATTCTTGATTCTTGAATGTCTTAACAGTAAAAAGGATAGATTAGGATTTTAGGATAGATTAATTTCTTCTTGACCTGACCATCTGGACACAAATAGATGTAAGAATGTCATGACACAGTATTGTACAATGATGACATCACAAAAACAGCTGCTTTACATTTCTACTGTGACTTTTCTCCTGAGTGGAAAGAATTTTCCTTAAGAAGTCTTAAGACCTTTGGCCTATATTAAAGCTGAAGTGAGCGACTTTGAAGGTGATATTTATGGATGTGTTTGCTGGAGGCTGAGAGACGCACTGCAGACCCTTCATGTGATCAAAGAAATACATCTGTCATTCATAAATCCCTCAAACGTTTTTACATTTAAAGTATACTTCACCAAAAAAAAAATTCTATCATCATTCCCTCACGTTTGGATTGTTCAAAATCTATACACATTCCTTTGCTCTGATCAGCGCTGAGAAAGATATTTTGTAGAAAGTTTGTAACCAAACAGTTTTTGGATTTATTAAAGAGGCTTTTTTATAGCTCGGGTTGTGTTACACAGTTAGGTTTTTAGGATTATTTTGAGATCTTGAATTAATTTTGACAAATCTGGTCTTTCTTTAAGACTTTGTTGATATCTCATGTGAAAGACGAAATGAGATATTTTGAAGAATGTAAGACAAAAAAAATAACCTGACACCTCTTCAACATTCTTCAAAATATCTTTTTTGTATTTTACAGAAGAAGGCCATAGAGCTGGGGAAATCCAGATAACAAATCATATAACCATGTAAGACTGTTTTTCGGTGAAGTGTGCGATTCTCTCTTTATAATCTCATTTAAGTGTAGGGACAATAATTGAGATATTAATGACTTTAAATCACATTTTCCCAGTGTGGTCAGTGTGTCATTTTCAACAGATTATATGTTCTACATCAAAAGTGTTTCCTAAAGAATAAAACAATGTTATAAATACTCAAAGCTCACATTCAAGACGACACGAAATAAGTTTCGAGATCTCTTTATTCAGATCTCCTGTTTATAACCAGAAAAGTGAAAAAATCTACACATTACATAACTTCTAATGTTCTCCAGAACCGGCACTGTGAGTAATGTGCCGGTTCTGGCCCGCACATCCTAAACCAGTCCAAAATCATCCGATTGGGGTCCTTCCGGTCATTCTTCCAGAACTCATTTATTAAAGCTACGCAACGTCCCACAACTGAGAGGAAAGAGTCACTTTTCTTCACTCAGCATGTATAATTTGTCTCTGAAGCGTGTGATCCAGATATTTATATATACCCTGATAAAAATCTCAAAAAGTAGAAGGCGGTGAGGAAAATGGAGTATTTGGATAAGTCCAGTCATGGAAACCGTCCGGCTTTGGTATGTGAGTCTGAGCTCAGCTGTATCTTGGAATGCATGTGAAGTCGCCAAGTGGACACACGCAACCATAACACTGTGTGTTTGTGTTCTAATGTTTCCAGATAACATAAGAGCAGGGGTTTTGTTTGTGTGGATTTACCAGAAGAGAAATCCCCGGAGGATCTGAAATCTATGAACATGTCCTGTGAGCACACAAACATCTGCCAACCCAAAGAACCAAAAAACGGGTCAGTTCTCATGCCTTTATAAAGATTCTTCAATGGATTTGTATTGAAGTGAACATACTTCACTTCCCTACTGGGATTGAATTGCTTTAATCTGTTTACATCAGTGTTTGGCTTTGGTTTGGTGGGAGAGGTCGAAAAATAAGTTGAAAAGTCCTTTTTAAGAGACGTAGAAAGGTCTTACAGTTTGATTGGTTTTAAAGGGTTCTGAAAGTTTTAAGAAAATTGTGAACAGAGGAATCATACACAATAGGAGCATCGTACAGTTTGAGTAACCTCAAACCTCCTCGCATGAATCTCAAGGTTCGTATAAAACTAAAGGGTCCACGTTGGTCCTCAAAAACGACCACAAAATGTGCAACATTTTCAAGTTTACAGTCTGAAACTTGAGACGACGGAGATTGCAGTCTTTACACTTATATCCCTTATGCTTAAGGTTACAAATAAACATCACTTGTGCGGATATAAAGATTAAAAATACAACATTTAAGTTCTTCGTGTACATTCTTTTCCTGAGGGTTAGACGGGAGGACTTTAGCTCTTTGGAAACAAAAGAGATAGGTCACCCAAAAACAGTCATCTATTACTCACTATCTTGTTTTTCCAAATCTGTTTGTGTATATTTGTTTGGTTAAATGCACCAAAGATATTTGGATTTAATGCATAAGAAAAAACATTTCCTAGACCCTACGAAAAATGGACAACGGTACTCAAAGTGACCCCAAAATTTGTCCCACATTCTTCAAAATATCTGATTTGATGTAAAAAATTTGACTTTTCTACTTTGGTAGTCAATGGGAACAAAGAAACATACACAACAGATGCAAATGACAGAATTTTGATTTTTGGGTGAACTACACTTTAAGAGGTGCTGTAACCTATTTCTGTATTTGGAACTTCGTTAAAATATTTAAAGTATATCTAAAATATAAAGAAATAAAAATCGGAACTGCCTTCAGGAGGGCAGGGTTTTAGAAAGACGGCGTGTCATTTAAGGCTTGAGATGATCTAATTCTAATAAGTTATCAAAATCTCTTACAGCAGCTTTAGTAACACTAGACAAGCAGGGTGTCAACTACAATGCAAACGTTCTTTCACAATCACATAACAGACAAAACTACACGAATCATTCTCTCCTCAAACCTCCACATTTACTGTTCTCATCTACTTGGAATGTTTAATAAATTTAGCAAACATTTGTTTTAATAAAAGATCTTTAAACACCTCAACTAAACAAAATGTATACAAACTTGGCGCATGTGCACACGTTGGGAGTGTCAAGTAGTTTCTCGGTCGTCGTTGAACAGAAATCAAAGACGATTTTTAATATACAGCCGTCGATCGGCCCTTTAAACCGGATTTCATTGGTTCTTTTTACAACAGTCTCACTATACTATATGTTTTAAGGCTGGATGTATAATCTGATCACAATTTGCATTTTAAAGATTTATATAAAAGATATTTTGGAAAATATTTGTGTAAACAAACCGCACCATACGCTAGTTTTACAACAAACTAGCGTAGTCTATTAGTAAACTGCATATACTCTATAGATCTTTGTTAGCCTATGCATCCGCAAGCTGTTTATATGTTATAGAGATGCACGGATAGATCGCCCGGTAATCAGCAAATGTCAATGAAAGCAAAGTTATGTATTAAACTTTTACTACGTATTTTGTTATAGTCGTTTAATGAATAAATACCATTGAAATTTAGTTCATAAAAGTTATCTGCCAATTGCAAAATCAATAGTTTCAGCTTTCAATGTCTGCGGGGTTATTTAGTACCGGAGCATCTATAATATTGTTTGTTTCAGTATGACAGAAGCAGTAGCCGGTATGAATCCGCACCAGCTAACACACAGGTAACGTCACCCGCACACCTGACTTGATATGAACGTGTAACATTGTAACAATAACCTACGAGCAATTTAAATACATTTCAACAAGATTAACGTATGAAGTATCGAAGGCAACTAAACGGTTGGTTGCTGGGATTAAAAGTGACATTCGTAAGTGCAGAAGCGTCCGGTTTCTTTTGCAGGGTTCCACTTTGATAATAAAAAAATCCATCCACAAGAGTGTCATACCTCCGTTAACATCCAGAGACTCTAGAAGTTATCGTACATGCGTAGGGTTCTCTCTAACTGCTGACCCACACGCTGGTAGAAAGCGATCTGTTGGCGGAGGTAGGCCTGCATCATCTCTTTAAAATCCACCTCCCTGCGCTGATGAAAGTGATTCATCTCGGCCTGCAGGGCGAAACCTACTGTCCTACAGCGTTTACGGATGCCGTCAGCTTCCGCTTGGTCCATCTTGCCTTCGTCGCTCATTCGCTGGGATTCCTTTACTTTCGCGAATGCCCCTAAAAGAGAACGAGATGTTAAAAAGTGACCATATTTTACACTTCTAAAAAGCATTACTTCAAGATGTCATAGAAAAATTACTTAAAAAAAGATTAAAATTCCTCATTCAAAAAAACACTTAATAGAATAGAAACACAGTTCTTTGAAGAACACAATAGCTTTTTTTTGTGGGCGTTTTCACAGCTTAATATGATTTCATCACAGCTGATGTCACTACTTCCACGTCACATCCAGACATTTAACTAGACAATAAACCATTCATAGATAAAATCTACTTGAGTTTACACTAAAAAGTTAACATGTTTTATCATGCACTACACGCTGGACAAACCACATACCTATGATTTACATTTAATGTGTATCTGTCAAGGTAGAAAACAACAATAAAATGCACAACAATAATCTTCATGAAAACAGTTTAGTGAAGATCCTTGGCTCTTGTCAGATGAAAAGGCCTTTTGTATTAGATTTGTTTCACATTTCCTGTTTAACCCGTTTTTAAGTGTTTATGAAAAAGGTTTACATCACGTTCATGTTACAACAGGACTGTCAAACAGGTCCAGAAGAGGCTACTTGAATTCGATATTTAAAGCGATTGTTCCCCCTGAAATTTTTTCCCTTATTGTGTTTTCCTTTTGTAATTTCAAACCTGTATAACTTACTTCTGCGGAAAACAAAAAAAGATATTTTGAAGAATGCTGGTAACCAAAGTCATTGCACATTGAGTTCTGTGGTATGGACACAAAACGAATTCAAGTCAATGATGCAGACATTCTTCGATATCTTAGGTTTTGTTCTGTAGAACAAAATCATACAGGTTTGAAATGACTAGAGGGTAAATGATGTCAAAATTGTATTTTAGGGCGAACTTTTACCGTTTGAACCATCGAATACAGTACCAAATGAGACGACCTTGAATCTGATCCTGAAAACGTCACACTTTTTCTGACATTAAAAATGCATAAACAACTGACAAACATCACACACTGTCATTCAGTCAAGTGACGCTGTATGCAAAACTGTGTGTTTGCATTTCCTTACGAAGCGTTCAAAGGCTTCCACCTTCTTCTGACATTACATTTCAAAAGGATTTGTTTGCTACAATACACTATATTGCACAATATTGCACTTTTATTTCTAAAACAATTCTGCAGAATGCACCAATGCTGCCATTTCATGCATTATAAGTACTTTAGAGCGTCAACCAAGAAGCAAGTGGTGACAGACACAGCCGAGCACTGCTCTCTCTCTCTTCTGTCTCTCAGAAAATGAATATAAATGAATGTCAGTGGCACTGGGAACAACCAAATAAAGCCGCCAAAGTGAAATTAATGTGTCTAGCAACACAACCGTGGAAATAAAGGAATTTCATAATGGATAAACGATCTTAGTTTAACATATCCAGGAGCAAAACCCCGGAAGACAACAATCCATGAAAACTCCAAACGGTGATCTGGACAACATAGGCCAGGCATTTGCCAACAAGAATCATATTAGTGTTATTATTTAATTCTAAAGTGATGTAAAAAAAATACACTGAGTTATGGTTAAAAACAAAAACGTTACACAGTTTATTTTGTCACTTTCCGAACAACATCTGGGGTTACTGTGTTAGGGCACCTTAAGGGGAACCAAACTTCTCACGTTGGTTTTAAATGATGACAAAAACAGCTCTGGAAAAATATGTTTCTTCTAAGAACCCATTTGGCATTTGTTTCCAATGCCACCTGGTTTATGGCTAGATTTGTGGTCCGATCCCAGAACTTTAAGACTCTGAAAATGGTTGGCTATACTAAACATTGAAAACTGTCAGCTCATTATTCTCTCATGCTTGTAACTCTTTCTTATAGTACAATGTTGTTCAATGTTTTCCAGAGACGATGGAGACTCCCCATTCACTTTCATCATATTCAAAACAATTGCCCCTTTGGCGTTCTCATCATGCAGTTAAGAACAACCTATGGCATACCTGTTTCTTAAAGACGTGCATGTGATTTATATCAGTGAACCAGACACGAAAAAAGGAAAGGTCCTGTCCCAACACGTCATACCAAAAGCAATGACAACCACTGCAAAAACCAAGTTTTATCGCGTGTATTACTCAAAGACCTGGCAACAACAGCAAACCAACACACCCTTCGGAAGAGTTCATGGTTCCTGGAACACTGCTTTATAAAGAAAGTTCACCCAAAAATGAGTAATTCATCACGGAATTACAATTCTCTAGTTGTTTGGAACCTGTATGAATTTCTTTGTTTGATTACTCACAGAGAAAGATATTTGGATAAATGCTTGCAAGTTCTTGGACCCCATTGACAACCATAATAAGAAAGAGAAAAATGGGAATGAAAAGTCCGCAAGTCCAGCATTCTTCAAAATGTTCATCGTAACAAAAAAATTAAGTGATTTTTTTAACACTACGGTAATTCATGGTAGATAAAGAGCATTCTTTCTTTCTCAGTGTTCAAAACATCGGCACAAAGAAATTTGACAGATTTACAGATTAAACGGTTTCATCTCATAAGCCGAGAGGTAAAACAGACCGACATGTCATGCATTACGGTCAATGGACACATGAGAATGAAATAATGCAAAAAATAATTCTTCAATTGTTAAGTGATGTAACTGAGAAAATAAAACATGTATTTATGAAAATTAACAAATATGAAAAACAAGTTAAATACCATAACATGTTCAATGTCATGTTCATCATAAACCCTACATTTAGAATAACGAAAGATTCCTACTGATCTACTGCCCCATAAACATCCAAACACATTCTGTTCCTGGAACCCAAATATTTTTGCTCTCTTTAAATGTGAAAGTGGGCTCAGTATTAGCTTGACTCGTGGATGTCAGGTCAAGTGTCCCGCCGTCCCGCAGCGGATCTCATTACAGCGCTCTGGCTCGGACACACAAGGGCCGTACGGAGTGCGCTCGAGGAGAGAGCTGTTATTATTTCTATGGATCGTGTGCTTCCCTTTGATCTTTCCTGCCTCTCATGAGAGGTACAGATGATGGAATTTGGTTAATAGAGGCTGATCTCGGATCAGTACAGTCAATGCCGACTGTGTATTTCTAACAGTTCATGTTGTCTGTGTACTTAAGTGACAATTGGAGTATTAACCATTGTGTACCAAAGTGCATTGTGTGGAACTGTGATGATGTCACGACCGTTACGGGGTGTGTACGTGAAACTGGAACAGTGATATCGCAGTCTTGTCCACACACATCAAGAAGACTATTGGAATATTTGCTCATGGTGGTTATTTCATGACCTGCAGGGACTTCCAAAGGAAAATACAAGATTAACAGAGGACAATGGGGGCAGATAATGGCCGTACTTTCACCCGGTCACTCCTATTTTGGGATTACACCCACAATAATTAAACCTACAAAGACACAGAAGTTTATGTCATGTGATCAGTTTCTCATTTATAAAAACGTATTCACACTCATTGGCTTCTATAGTGGGACAAATAAAAATGTTAGTCAAAAGAAGTGTTTGATGTCCTAAATTCTTGGAAATATTTTATGTTCAACCGAACAAAAACTTAAGGTAATTTTTCCTATTATGGTAGTCAATGGGCACTGCGTACAAGAATTATCTTTGTTCATCAGAACAAAGAAGTGGAAAGAATAGAAGAAGTCCAGAAAATTAAGTATATAATAGTTTATTCCACCTCATGGGGCTCAAAACCTGTTTATGACTCTTCTGTGCAACACAAAAGATAGTTAGAGAAATGTCTCTGTAGTTTTATCCCCATGCAAGTCACAAAGAGTTAGTGTTGTTTGGTAAAAAAAATTCTAAATATCTTCTATTGTGTTCTGCAAAAGGAGTCATAGGTTTGAGGGTAAATTATCATTTTTGGTTAAACTCTCCTTTTAAAGTTGTAGGTGTATTCACACTCTCTTTCAGATTTAACTTTTCAGGATAAAT